>MU779797.1:79094-111343 GCA_026770625.1 Nicotiana glauca | reverse complement strand
TAATATATATATATATATATATATATATATATATATATATATATATATATATTATTTTTATTTCCTTTCATCTTTTAAGCAACTTTCACTTCACAACTTTTCCATCCTTTACCTTCAAACTTAGGCTTTTAGCCTACGTTTACAGTTTCAAAGTACTTAGGGAGGTAAGATGCCAAAAGATAGATTAATAAAGAATAAAGAGTTAAAGCTTGTAACATGGTTGTCAAAGAAAAAGTTTAAAGGCTCAAAAGGGGTTGACTAAGGAAAATATGCAAGGGCACGAAATTTAAGGCACAATTACGGTCCAAGGAAGGCCTAACATTATTTTTTTAAAACCACGTTAGTCTAGGATTTCGCCTTAAAGCACATTTCGGGCAAGTTCTAGACTACAAATAATGCAAAAATAATTCACAACAAATCTCACCGCACATGGCACATGCAAACTCGAGTGACATATAAATCCAAAATTCAATTAAAACGAATGAACTCAAAGAAAATTATATATAACCTAAAAGACTATTTAATAAATCAAAGAGCCAAAAATTGAACCTAAAAATCACAAGGATTATCAATTCAATCATTTTCCATTTTAAAGAACAAAACTTCATATGCCAAAGTTTAAATTATGTTGACACCAAACAAGCAACACGCTAGTTTAAGGACAAAATATCACACCCAATAACCAATTTATTCACTACTAGATACTAAACTAACTAAAAAAAATTTCCCTAAAAAAAATAAAAAATAAACAAGACTAATCCCTTAAGCAAGTTGTCACACCACCCATCAGAAAAGTCACCCGATTCGACACAAATTATTTCCTTGGAAAAGAACTACGGCATAAAGAAAAACCAAGATTTTTAACTAATACTACTACAAGTAAATAAAGTAGCAAAATAAGAAAATAAAAAAATATATGAAAATAAAAATAAACTAATGCTAACATGCTAGAATTGAACTTCAAATTATTATTAATAAAATACAATGTCAACCAATCTACAAAAGTTGTCACAAAAAAAATCATGCTCCAATCATGCTCCAACTACATCATCACATGTAAATGAGTCACCCCCAACCTAAAGTTTTGCACCATCTTTAATGCAACTAAACAAAACAAGATAAAATGAAGGAGGTGCTCCCTGAGACTGCATCACTCGGAGCTAGAGGTGGTGGAAAATTTGAGCTACAAATCCTTATCATTATCGTCCTCTGATTCATGTGAGCCACAGAATGAACTCAGCTTGTGCATCATTTTGGACACAAATTCATTTTTCTTTTTCTCATGCTCCCTGAACTTTCTCTGCCGCTTCTCAATCTTCCCTTGCTGGTATCTTATATTTTCCAACATGTTATTCATGGCCTCCATCTCGCCCATTATTACTTTTTGCTCTTTGACCATGTCATCCAGGGATGGTGGGGCAGTAATGCTAGTAGATTTTCTATCCCCGGGTGGGCAAGTAGGAAGGCTAGCTATAAGCTACCTGAACTATGCATCTACTCCATATATCTGACTGGATAAGTGCCGCATTGTGTAAGGGTCATACTGGAGTGGTCCCATAAGGTCAAATGACCTTAATGCAGGTGTAAAGGATCCGAGGGGATCAGTGGTGGCCTCATAGAACCACCCAAATTAAGAGGATGCAACTTCAATCCTTCTCTTTTTCTGCTTGTCACTGGTCCCCTTTTCAGCAATGGGTGGATCATCGGCTTTCCCGGACCTTTTTCAATATCATTTGGGCGTTTTAACACCCCCTGCATCATAGCATAGTCGAGTGATCAAGGATGGGAAGAATAGGCTCTTGGACCTCCCATGGGTGGCTTCCTCGATTTTTTTAACAATGTGCTCCCCCACGTTCACTGGTAGTCCATCCATGATAGCAACAATTATCAGTACCCTCTCTGGTATCATATCAGTGTCATTTATAGAAGGCAAAACAAATTCACCTGCTTTCTACCAATCTTGTGGAGAAGCTCGGAATTTTAACTTCAACCTTTTCCATGTTAATGCCTCTTTCCCTGATGATGGTTTCTTATAAGAGTTCCTCACATTTCGGTTCACATTCTGCATATAAAAACCGGTCATGATCAAAAGATTCCTCTTGTTCAGCTTCGAGGACATGTTCTTACTCAATTTCATTGTGTTCCACATCCATTTTATGCCCAAAGTACCGACAAAATAGACCAACAATATTAAAATCTCATAAAGACACTTAAAACAATGTATTAGGAAGTATTTAGGCCAAAGAAATGGGCCAAAAAGGTCTCGGGAAGAGCTGTGCAAAGCTACTATTTTCAGCCATTTTTGGGACTACCAGTGATTGCTCTTCGCGTTCGCGTAAGGGCTACCGCTTTCCTGAAGTGAAAAAACAAATTGCCCAAATTTAGACCTTCGCATTCACTGTCAGACCATCATGTTCACGAAGGTCAAAAAATTTAGCCCAAAAATTTGACCTTCACGTTAGCGAGAACACCATCGCATTCGTGAAGGTCATCTTCCTTACCCAGACCTATTTTTCTTTCAGGCATTTTTTTCAAGCACTTTGCTTGCATTTTTTTCTTATTCGTTTACCAATATATGCTAGCACCTATCTCACCCAAATTTTGACAGTAACAATTATACACTCAACCAACCTCACCCAGCAAGCAAAAATTTCAAATGCAAGGTTGATATTTAGAACACAAAATTTTGAACCCTAAGTACAAAACAATCATGGCTGCTCTTCTACTACTTCACATTAAGAAAGGAAAGAAAGAGTTAAGAGACAAGAGACAAAATCACATATCTTGAAAATGTAGATGGAAAATTGCAATGGACTTGAAGAATATGGGGAATTCGGTTAAGGAGGAGGGAGAACTGCTGTTATGTTTCGGAAGAAGTGTTGGTCTTTCAGATTTCCAGCATTTTTAATTTTTTTACGCACTTAACTGAGGCTAGCGTTCACGAGGACAGAGTCTCCTACGTGAAGAGTAAAAGCTGGCCAATAGTTGCGAATGCAAGGATAGAATCGGAGACGCATAGGCTTACTTTTTCATAACCCTTCGCGAATGCGAAGGTCCATTGTGAACCCAAAGCAATGCTTCTGCAATTTCCAACAGCTACTGGTTTTTTTTTTGGCTTTCTGGTCACCCTGAACTGCTCAAATCAACTCCAAAAATTCTAAAACTTCGCAGATTAGTCAAATAAAATATTCTAAGCTATACTAGAAAAGAAAATTTCAAAAACGACTAAAATTTTAAAAACTATGGGTTGTCTTCCACCAAGCGTCGCATTTAATGTCGTCCATGACATGGATCCACTTTCCAATTGCTACTTGACTCAAGCTTGTGAGCACGAGCAACTGGAGTGGTAAGTAGATGATCAAATCACGCATTACTTTCTTCATTTTTCATTTCTTGGCTTCTTGTGAGGAATGTCATTTTGCCTTCTTGAATATGCAAATTGCAAAATGTATGGCTTGTTTTTCTTCTTTGCACTTCCATATGGATTTGCATGACAGTTCTCATATCACCATGTAACTCCAAAGTTGAAAAATGTTTGGAATGCAACCTCAAGCCTTCAAACTGCAATTTTTTCCAGATTTTGACATCCTCTTTTTCCCCCGAACTAGAGTCAACTTCAACCATATTTTCAATTACACCGGTTGACCTAAATTCCATATTTTTCTAGACATCACCAGCAAGTATGAAGTTGGTAGGAAGATGTTCAATTCTTGATTCCTCAATATAAAGCTCACTTTCTTCTCCGAAGTTGGACTATTCTTGACTTTTTCCACACTCTCAAATTGGTGGGCATCGTGAGCCTCAACCAATATTTTCATTTGATCTTCCAAAGTGCGCATATTCTCATCATTTCGAGTCAAGACTTGCTTCAAGTCCTCGAGTGCAAAGTTGTGCTACTCCTCATTTTCAAGATTGGCATCCAACATGAGCATAATGTTCTCATTTTGAGCATTTGAGAGTTCTTCTTGATTTTGATCAGGTGCCAACGAAGGATTTTTGGCTTCAACCTCTAAGGAAGGTTCTTGTCTATCTTTCACTTCCAAGGCTTTTTGAACCACTAAAGCTTCAAGCTTTTCTCCCATTTATGAGTGCAACCTTTCAAGATCCAAATCATTTTGGAGGTTATTTTCCAAAAGCTCCTCCAAGGAATTTTGCTCTTTGTTTCCTCCTTCAAGTAGGCATTCTAACATGAGCTTGAACTCTCCATGTTGACCATGCTCAATTTCTTCCACCTCTATATTTGTACGCGGTGAAATTAGAGGAACTGATTTCTCGCTATCAAGCCATCTCGGGTAAATGCCTCGAGACCCCGAGGACACAAAGCCACAACTTAGTCCTCTCCCTCGAGGCTTGTTGTCACGACCCAAACCCACCTGGTCATAATGGCGTCTCTCGTGAAGACGAGGCCAGCCAACAGAACATTTAACTCCTAAAATATCTGACAGTTATTAATCATAAATAAGCTTAAAGCAGAAACATCATAACCAGAAATACGGACATACCCGTGATAACAAGAAAACCAACCCAATTCCAGCCCGCAATCGGGGTGTCACAAGTCATGAGCTACTACAGAATTTAATAACTACTACAAGACTGTATCTAAGAACATAGTCCCAAGATAGATGAAATACAAAAGATAAGGAAGAAACGAGGGCTGTGGACGCTGACAGCTACCTCGTCTCTCCAGGTCCGCCTGGTCTGGATGAAAATCAGTGCTTAGGAACGAACCCTGCTATATCTGTATCTGCACACATGGTGCAGGGAGTAATGTGAGTACTCCGACCCAGTGAGTAATAAAAATAAATAATATCTTAGAACATAGAAATCCCACAAAAGCACAATTAATGCTATCTCAAGCAGTAAAATCAGGTAAACAATAGAAACCAGTGATATACAGGAAGAAAACTCTTTGAAAATAGTTAAAAACATTTATCCTCAATCAGTAAGAGATACTCAGGAACCTGCCCCTTGGGCGCCATATCAAACTCTCAGTACAGTAGCAGCCCCGCGGGCTCCGTATCAATCACTCAATATAATATCAGCCCCTCGGGCCACTCTCACTCGTATGGGTACCCGCGCTCATTGTGGGTGTGCATACTCCGGAGGGGCTCCTACATCCCAAGCGCTATTAATAAGTCGTGAAAGCTTGAACAATATCAATACGAGGCTTGAAAGCCTGCTCAGAGTACACTCGAGCCCTGAAAGCCTCCTCTCATAACACTCGAGGCCTAAAAGCCTCCTCACATAACACTCGAGGACTGAAAGCCTCCTCACATAACACTCGAGGCTTGAAAGCCTCCTCACATAACACTTGAGGCCTGAAAGCCTCCTCACATAACACTCGAGGCCTGAACGCCTCCTCACATCACTCATCGTATCCTCACACATGGCCCCCGGCCTCCATCAGTCCAAAAATATAATCAAAAGCCCCTCAAGCATCAGTAAAAATTATACTCAGCTCAAACAATAGTTCAAATATCAGTTAAAACTCTAGGTTTGAGTAAAATATGGCTGAGTTCATGAAACAGTGTAAATCACATGGACGAAGTTCAAATAATATTTCAAATTGTGAGGAGAAAAGTGATGATAACTCATAAGGAGTTCAAACAGTCGGCAATAAGCCCCAAATATGGAAATAAGTCCAAATCATAGTGAAAAACAACAAGTCATAGCTAATACGCGGTAAAAATATCATCCGTACTGGACCAAGTCACAGTCCTCAATAGTAAATGACTCCGCTCTCGTCATTAAACACGTGTCTCATCTTAACACACCACCAAGTTGTGCAAGTCCGGGGTCTCAAGCCCTCAGGACATCATTTAAAGTCATTACTCACCTCTAGCCGGCCAAGAATCTAGCTCGCCAAGCCCTTTCCCCTCGACTCGGCCTCCTCACGCATCGATTATGACCAAAACCAGAAGGAAGGTGTTTCAATAAGCTAAAGGAACATAACCCAATCGAAATTACTCAAAAAACATCGAAAATTGCGAAGTTGGCAAAACCCGAGCCCCAGGCCCACTCCTCAAAAAATTACAAAATTTACATCACCGGATTCCTCGTCTTACCACGAGTCTATACATATCAAATTCATCAAAATCGGAGTTCAAATGCCCCTTCAAATTCTAAATTTACATTCCAAAAACCAAGCCCTAGTTCTTCCAATTTTTACTCCAATTTTCCATGAATTAAAGGTAGATTCTTCAACATAATGATGTTTCTAGGCCATAGAACTTATCTCCGATGAATTCCCAGTCAAAACTCTCTAAAAATCTCGTCAATAGCTCTCAAGCTCGCTCAACAATGGAGGAAAAATGATGGAACTCGCAGATGAAATAAACCCTTTAAACCCTTCTGTGCATAGTTCTTTTCGCTTCTGCGGTCCCGCTACCGCTTATGCGGGACCGCTTTTGCGGCCAAATGACCGCTTATGCAGTTTTTCATTAATTACACAGCTTCCGCTTTTGCGATTCACTATCCGCTTCTGCGGATTTCCCAAGACCGCTTCTGCGGTTACACATATGCTCCTGTGGACCCGCTGATGCGGAAAGGGTCTGCTTTTGCGGAACTCGCCACTCAAGCACCAAGGTCGCTTCTGCGCCCTCATACCCGCTTCTGCGGTCCATTTCCGCAGAAGCGAGAATACCAGATGATAGAAATTTATAGACCTGTAGCAACCTTCAAAAATTCTCGTTTAACCACTCAAATTCACCCCGAGGCCCCCGGGACCTCAACCAAAAGCACCAACACATCCCAAAACCTTATTCAAACTTGTTCTGATCCTCCAAACACGTCAAACTACGCTAAAACAATTAAATCACATCGAATTCAAGCCTAAGTTTCTTCAAAACTTTCGAAATACGCATTCGATCAAAAACCTGACCAGACAACATCTGAATGACCTGAAAATTTGTAGACCAATCCAAAATCACCTAACGAAGCTACTGCAACTCTCGGAATTTCATTCTGACCTTCAGATCAAAATCTCACCCATCAACCGGAATTCGCCAAAATACTAACTTCGCCAATTCAAGCCTAATTCTACACCGGATCTCCAAATTCAATTCCGATCGCACTCCTAAGTCTCAAATCAACCCCCAAAGGTAACCGAATCACCGGAATTCACATCCGAGCCCTCTAACTATATAGTCAACTTCCGGTAGACTTTTTCAAAACAAGCTTCCTTCCAAGAGGCTAAGTGCCTTATTTCCAACTAGAACCAATCCAATTCTACCCGATCAACTCAAATACTAATATTGAAACATAGAGCAACACAATATGGGGGAAATGGGGCGGTAACTCACGTGACGACGGGCCGGGTCATCACATCCTCCCCAACTAAAACAAACGCTCATCCTCGAGCGGGTCAAGAAACATACTTGGAGTCTCAAACAAGTGAGGATATCTGCTCTGCATCTCCCGCTCAGTCTCCCAAGTAGCCTCCTTCACGGGCTGACCTCTCCACTACACCTTCACCGAAGCTATATCCTTTGATCTCAATCTCCGAACCTGACAACCCAGAGTAGCCACCGGCTTCACATCATAGGTCAAATTATCCTCCAACTGCACTGTACTGAAGTCCAACACATGAAATGGGTCCCCAACATACTTCCGGAGCATAGACACATGAAATACCCGGTGAACGCCCGACAGGCTGGGTGGCAAAGCAAGCATATAGGCCACCTCCCCAATCCTCCTAAGAACCTCAAAAGGTCCAATGAACCTCGGACTCAGCTTCCCTTTCTTCCCAAACCGCACGATGCCCTTCATAGGTGAAACCTTCAACAAGACCTTCTCGCCCACCATATAAGATACAACCCGAATCTTCCGGTCCGCATAACTCTTCTGACGTGACTGAGCTATACGTAGTCTCTCCTGGATCACTTTCACCTTCTCTAAGGCATCCTGGACCAACTCTGTCCCCAATAACCTAGCCTCGCTGGGCTCAAACCAACCAACCGGAGATCTACACCGTCCCCCATATAAGGCCTCATACGGCGCCATCTGAATGATGGAGTGATAGCTGCTGTTGTAAGCAAACTCTGCAAGCGGCAAGAACTCAGCCCAAGAACCTCCAAAGTCAATAACACAGGCTCACAACATGTCCTCCAATATTTGAATAGTACGATCGGACTGCCCGTCCGTCTGAGGATGAAATACTGTGCTCAACTCTACCTGTGTACCCAACTCCCGCTGAAAAGTCATCCAAAATAGGGAAGTAAACTGAGTACCTCTATCCGAGATAATAGAAACTGGGACCCCATGCAATCGAACAATCTCCCGGATGAAAATCTCTGCTAACCGCTCCGAAGAATAGGTAGTACATACCGGAATGAAGTGCGTGGACTTGGTCAGCCAATCCATAATCACCCAAATCGAATCAAACTTCCTCGCTGTCCGAGGGAGACCACTCACAAAATCCATAGTAATCCTCTCCCACTTCCACTCGGGAATATCCATGCGCGGAAGTACACCACCGGGCCTCTGATGCTCATACTTGACCTATTGACAGTTGAGACACTGAGCTACATAACTCACAATATCCTTATTCATTTTCCTCCACCAGTAATGCTGTCTCAAATCCTGATACATCTTCGCGGTACCTGGATGAATATAATACTACGAGCTATGGGCCTCCTCTAATATCAACTCCCGAAGTCCATCCACATTGGGCACGCAAATCCGGCCCTGCATCCTCAGCACGCCATCACTATCAATAGACACATCACTGGAATCATCATGCTGAACCCTGTCCTTGAAGACAAGCAAATATGGATCAACATACTGCCGCTCTCTGATGCGGTCATACAAGGAGGACCAAGAAACAACACAAGCCAACACCCGACTCGGCTCTGAAATATCTAACCTCGCCATTCGATTGGCCAAAGCCTGGACATCAACTACAAAGGGCCTCTCCCCAACTAGAATATACGCCAAGCTGCCCATACTAACCGCCTTCCGGCTCAAAGTATCGGCCACTATATTGGCCTTCCCCGGATGATACAATATGATAATGTCATAATCCTTGAGCAACTCAATCCATCTCCGCTACCTCAAATTAAGATCCTTCTGTTTGAACAAATGCTGAAGACTGCGATGATCGGTATACACCTCACAAGATACGCCATACAGGTAGTGCCTCCAAATCTTCAAAGCATGGACTATGGCAGCCAACTCCAAATCATGAACAGGGTAGTTCTTCTCATGAGGCTTCAACTGACGATAAGTATACGCAATAACTCTACCCTCCTACATCAACACACATCCGATCCCAACTCTCGAAGCATCATAATACACGGTATAAGAACCTGAAGCTGATGGCAGAACTAACACTGGAGCCGTGGTCAAAGCTGTCTTGAGCTTCTGAAAGCTCTCCTCGCACTCCTCGAACCACACAAATAGAGCACCCTCCTAAGTCAACTTGGTCAAGGGCTATGCAACAGAAGAAAATCCCTGAACAAACTGGTGATAATACCCTTCCAACCCAAGGAAACTACGAATCTCTGTGGCTGAGGTCGATCTAGGCCAACTCTGCACCGCCTCTATCTTCTTCGGATCGACCTGAATACAATCACTGTACACCACGTGCCGCAGGAAAGCCACTGACCCAAGCCAAAACTCACACTTGGTTGCATAAAGCTTCTCCTCCCTCAATATCGGTAATACCACTCTCAAGTGCTGAGTGTGCCCTTCTTGGCTACGCGAGTACACCAATATATCATCAATAAAAACAATCACAAATGAATCCAGATAAGGTCGAAATACACTATTCATCAAGTGCATGAATGCGGCTGGGGCATTAGTCAGCCCAAAAGACATAACCAAAAACTCATAGTGCCCATATCTCGTCCTGAAAGTCGTCTTCATAATGTCAGAATCCCTAATCTTCAGCTGGTGATAGCCTGAACGGAGATCAATCTTAGAGAATACCCTTGCTCCCTGGAGCTAATCAAACAAATCATCAATGCGCGGTAGTGGATACTTGTTCTTCACTGTTACCTTGTTCAACTGCCTGTAGTCAATGCACATTCTCATTGTGCCATCTTTCTTCTTCACAAATAAGACCGGTGCACCCCACGGTGATACACCCGGACAAATAAACCCCTTATCTAGGAGTTACTGAAGCTGCTCCTTCAATTCCTTTAACTCTGCTGGTGCCATATGATAGGGAGGAATAGAGATGGGTTGAGTGCCCGGCACCAGATCAATATCGAAATCAATGTCCCTGTCTGGTGGCATGCCCGACAGGTCTGCTAGAAACACATCAGGAAAATCCCTCACAACGGGGCAGAATCAAGACTAGGAGCCTCAGCTCCAACATCTCTCACAAAAGCCAAATACGATAGACAACCTTTCCCAACCATCTGCTGGGCCTTTAGGAAGGACCCTGCTGGGAACATAGTCAGTCATACCACTCCACTCAATCCTCGGGACACCCGGTATGGCCAAGGTGATTGTCTTTGCATGACAGTCTAGAATAGCATGGCACAAAGATAACCAATCCATGCCCAGAATAATATCAAAATCTACCATGCTCAACAGCAACAAATCAACTCGGGTCTCTAGACCCCCAATAGTCACTAAGCACGACCGATATACATGGTCTACCATAATAGTATCACCCACCAGGGTGGATACATGAACAGGCAAAGCAAGGCACCCCCGGGTCGTACCCAAATGGTGAGCAAAATAAGAAGACACATAGGAATAGGTAGAACCGGGATCAAATAAAACTGAGGCATCCCTGTGGCTGACTGAACCCCTAGCTGGTGGGGCGGGTGCTAAAGAAGATAGGCCAGAAGATGAGGGCTGACCCCTCTGCTGAGATTGACTACTACAAAGCCGAGGACACTGCCTCCACAAGTGCCCAAACTCCCCGTACTCAAAACAGCTCCCGGGTGCTAGAGAATGGGACTGAAGGGAGCCCCGCGCACCAGAGTGACTGGCTGACGCACTTGGCCTGGAGGAACCCTGAATAGATGGAGCTCGTGACGAACCCTGAGCTGGAAGGGTGCTGAGGGATGGCTGGCCCTGCTGATAACCCTGATGACCTCGGTCGAAAAATGACCCACGATACTCAGAGCGAGCTGACTGAGATGGCCTGAATGAATGACCTCTGCTCTGCTGAAATTGACCCCTAGACGGGGCACCACTAAAGCTACCAGAACCTCGAGGCCTCTTGGCCTCCCTCTCCTCTCTGTCCTAACGGCGAGCCAACTCAATATCACGAGCAATATCAACTGCATCCTCAAAGGAAATACCTAGAACTCTCTCACGAGTCATCAGAACACGAAGTCCATCTACAAACCTCTTGATCCTCTCTCTGTCGGTCGGAACTATCCAGGCGGCATGACGGGCTAACTCAGAAAATCTCGCCTCATGCTGGGTCATAGTCATGTCTCCTTGTCGAAGCCACTCGAACTGCCTACGCAGCTCCTTCCTCTGAGACTATGGTACCTACTTCTCCAAAAAGATAGTGGAGAACTCCTGCCATGACAAAGGCGCTGCACCTGCCGGCCTACGCCACTCATATGCCTCCCACCATGTGAAGGCAGCCCCAGTGTACTGAAATGCGGTGAATGCTACTCCACTGGACTACAAAATCTCTGCTATCCGAAGCACACGCTGACACTTGTCAAGAAATCCCTGGGCATCCTCACCCTGAGCACCACTGAAAACTGGAGGCTGAAGCCTACTGAACCTCTCGAGACGATGCTGCTCATCGTCCGGCATAGCTGGAACCACAAAATCCTAAACTGGTACAACCGGCTGAGCTGGAGCTACTCTCGGTGTTTGTAAACGCTGCATCACTTGCTCGGGTGTACGAGCAGCGGGGGTCTGACTGCCTTCCCCTGCCTGAGAAGTAGCTGCGGTAGTAGTGGCTGAAACTACCTGGGCTAAGCCAGTGCAAACTGATAGTATCTGAGTCAAAGTCTCCTGGAGACCCGGTATCACAATGGGCACTGCCGGTGCCTAAACAGGCGCTGCTAGAATATCTGCAGCCGGGGCAACTGGTGGAGCAACAGGTGTTACCCTCGCGGCTCTGCCCCTACCACAACCACGACCGCGTCCCTGGCCTCTAGTGCCCTCAGTAGGTGGTACTGGTGGTCGACCGCCTCGTCCTGTAGCGCGAGTCCTCTCCATCTGCGAGAGAATAGAACACAGAAGTTTAGTTCTCGGATCAACAAAGTCACACGACAAGAATTTCAAGAATGTGAAGTTTTCCTAAGGGTTCTGCAACCTCTAGAGGATAAATACAGACGTCTCCGTACCGATCCGCGAGACTCTACTAAACCAGCTCATGACTCGTGAGACCTAGTAACCTAGGCTCTGATACCAACTTGTCACGACCCAAACCCACCTGGTCGTGATGGCGCCTCTCGTGAAGATGAGGCCAGCCAATAGAACATTTAACTCCTCAAATATCTGACAGTTATTAATCATAAATAAGCTTAAAGCAGGAACATCATAACCAACAATACGGACATACACACGATAACAAGAAAACCAACCCAATTCCAGCCCGCAATCGGGGTGTCACAAGTCATGAGCTACTACAGAGTTTAATAACTACTACAGGACTGTATCTAATAACATAGTCCGAATATAGATGAAGTAAAAAAGATATGGAAGAAACGGGGGCTATGGACGCTGAAACCTACCTCGTCTCTCCGGGTCCGCCTGGTCTGGATGAAAATCAGCGCTCAGGAACGAACTCTTCTATACCTGTATCTGCACACAAGGTGTAGGGAGTAATGTGAGTACTCCGACCCAGTGAGTAATAAAAATAAATAATATCTGAGAACATAGAAATCCCACAAAGGCACAATTAATGCTATCTCAAGCAGTAAAATCAGGTAAACAGTAAAAACCAGTGATATGCAGTGAGAAAACTCTTTGAAAACAGTTAAAAACATTTATCCTCAATCAGTAAGAGATACTCAGGAACCTGCCCCTCGGGCGCCATATCAAACTCCCAGTACAGTAGCAGCCTCGCGGGCTCCGTATCAGTCACTCAGTACAATATCAGCCCCTCGGGCTCACTCTCACTCGTATAGGTACCCGTGCTCACTGTGGGTGTGCAGACTCCGGAGGGGCTCCTACAGTCCAAGCGCTATCAATAAGGCCTGAAAGCTTGAACAATATCAATATGAGGCTTGAAAGCCTGCTCACAGTACACTCGAGGCCTGAAAGCCTCCTCTCATAACACTCGAGGCCTGAAAGCCTCCTCACATAACACTCGAGGCTTGAAAGCCTCCTCACATAACACTCGAGGCTTGAAAGCCTCCTCACATCACTCATCATATCCTCACACATGGCCCCCGGCCTCCATCAGTCCAAAAATATAATTAAAAGCCCCTCGGGCATCAGTAACAATCATATTCAGCTCAAACAATAGTTCAAATATCTGTTAAAACTCCAGGTTTGAGTAAAATATGGATGAGTTCATGAAACAGTGTAAATCACATTGACTGAGTTCAAATAATATTTCAAATAGTGAGGAGAATAGTGATGATAACTCATAAGGAGTTCAAACAGTCGGCAATAAGCCCCAAATATGGCAATAAGTCCAAATCATAGTGAAAAACAACAAGTCATAGCTAATACGCGATAAAAATATCATCCGGACTGGACCAAGTCGCAGTCCTCAATAGTAAATGACCCTGCGCTCGTCATTGAACGCGTGTCTCATCTCAACACAGCACCAAGTTGTGCAAGTCCGGGGTCTCAAGCCCCCAGGACATCATTTAAAGTCATTACTCACCTCTAGCCGGCTAAGAATCTAGCTCGCCAAGCCCTTTCCCCTCGACTCGGCCTCCTCGCGCATCGAATCTGACCAAAACCACAAGGAAGGTGTTACAATAAGCTAAAGGAACATAACCCAATCGAAATTACTCAAAAAACATCAAAAATTGCGAAGTTGGCAAAATTCGAGCCCCGGGCCCACTCATCAAAAAATTACGAAATTCACATCACCGGATTCCTCGTCTCTCCACGAGTCTATACATATCAAATTCATCAAAATCGGAGTTCAAATTCCAAATTTACATTCCAAAAACCAAGCCCTAGTTCTTCCAATTTTTACTCTAATTTTCCATGAATTAAAGGTATATTATTCAATATAATGATGTTTCTAGGCCATAGAACTTACCTCCGATGAATTCCCAGTCAAAACTCTCTAAACATCCCGTCAATAGCTCTCAAGCTCGCTCAACAATGGAGGAAAAATAATGGAACTCGTGGATGAAATAAACCCTTTAAACCCTTCTGTGCACAGTCCTTTTCGCTTCTACGGTCCCGGGACCGCTTCTGTGGCCAAATGACCGCTTATGCAGTTTTTAATTAATTACACAGCTTCCGCTTTTGCGATTCACTATCCGCTTCTATGTATTTCCCAAGACCGCTTCTGCGGTTACACACACGCTCCTGCGGACCAGCTGATGCGGAAAGGGTCCGTTTTTGCGGAACTCGCCACTCAAGCACCAAGGTCGCTTCTGCGCCCTCATACCCGCTTCTGCGGAACCGCTTCTGCGGTCCATTTCCGCAGAAGTGGAAATACCAGATGACATGAATTTACAGACCTGTAGCAACCTTCAAAAATTCTCGTTTAACCACTCAAATTCACCCCGAGGCCCCCGGGACCTCAACCAAAAGCACCAACACATCCCAAAACCTTATTCAAACTTGTTCCAATCCTCCAAACACGTCAAACAATGCTAAAACCATTAAATCACATCGAATTCAAGCCTAAGTTTCTTCAAAACTTCCGCAATACGCATTCAATCAAAAACCCGACCAGACGACGTCCGAATTACCTAAAAAATTGCAGACATATCTAAAATCACCTAACGAAGCTACTGCAACTCTCGGAATTTCATTCCGACCCTCGGATAAAAATCTCACCAATCAAGTGGAATTCGCCAAAATACTAACTTCGCCAATTCAAGCCTAATTCTATACCGAACCTCCAAATTCAATTCCGATCGCACTCCTAAGTCTCAAATCAACCCCGAAGCTAACCGAATCACCGTAATTCACATACGATCCCTCTAACTATATAGTCAACTTCCGGTTGAATTTTCCCAAACAAGCTTCCTTCCAAGAGGCTAAGTGCCTTATTTCCAACTAGAACCAATCCAATTCTACCCGATCAACTCAAATACTGATATTGAAACATAGAGCGACACAATATGGGGGAAACGGGACGGTAACTCACGTGACAACGGGCCGAGTCGTCACACTTGTTAAGATCTGATTCGGGGCCAGATGGAGGCCGAAGCCAAGACAAAAATGGGAAGCCCCCAAGGCACGAAGCTGAGTCTAACATGGCCGGCCTATCCAGAGCCTATGCCGAGGCATCGCATCTCCTGATTTCGTAATTAAGATAAATATGTATTTATAACCAAATCCCCCTCTTATATAAAGGGGGCTAACCCTACCTTGTAAGGGACTGAGGTTGCTCCATTTCTCCACAAGTGCAATACTCTCTCTCTCTCTCTCTCTCTCTCTCTCTCTCTCTTATTGGCTCTCACTAATACTGAGGATACCTCGATAACCTTCGCGTTCTAATGCGCTCTTCATCTTTTAAATGAGTTCTTCATCGTATAATTTCTCTGTCTCTCTCTCTCTCTCTCTTATTGGCTCTCACTAATACTGAGGATACCTCGATAACCTTCGCCTTCTAATGTGTTCTTCATCTTTTAAATGAGTTCTTCATCATATAATTTGGTTTTGATTACAAAGAGCTTCGTTTGATTATATCTCTAACTGTTATACTACACTCAATTGTCCCCGATAATCCGCACTCGATCACGAGGTCGACCCTAAAGCTCACATCGACCAAACCTACATCTGGGCAGCAGGCCCTTCGGTTCGATCATTATCTTGTTTTAGCTCATCCTCCATCATTAAAATTCATAATACTAGCATCATCTGCTCTAAAAACTAGCTCGGGAATAGGTCACGTATTTTTAGAGTCCTACTTTACAAATTTAATTATCGTTACCATTTTTATGCTAAACAGTTTGGCCGCCCACCGAGGGGCTAAAAATAATAGTGATTATTTTCTTGCTAGTTTCATTACACAAACGCATATCATCTTTCACACTTTTTCTTGTCCAAGATCCTTTGATTTCAGGTAAAAATGTCTGGCTCAGTAAACAGAGTTGAGAACGACCGCCACGAAGATCACGGGGAAAATGGTGTAGTTATCTCGGCCACCGGAGCACCACTAAAGGATCTCGATAACGCACCCGGACCAGTACTAGCGGACACGGACTCACAAGACGCACAGTATGTCAACGAAAATTCTCACACCAACAGAAGCATGCGACATAGTGACCGACAGGAAGATAAAAAACCCCCGGACCGCGAAGTGCAGGAAGTTAGTCTTCACGTTATTTTATGTTGCAGGTACAACAACTGGCTATTGGTCAATTGCAAAGCCATTCGAGGGCCCCCAGTGTAGCTCCACCAGAAACAGCTTCCCCAAATAAGTGCACCGCTGCTCACGCAGGCACGAAGAAAAACAGCGACTTTCAAGATGACCCCACAGTAGAAACATACGCTGATGTCATCGAAGCAGCATCGACGGAAATCTACATGTCGACGGACAAATAAAGAAAGGAAGAAACACCACAAGAAGTCGCATCTTGCTCCCTAGTAGGACGAATGAGATCGTATTCGGTTTCGGATGAACAGAAAACCCTGTCCTTTGCTCGGGGTCTAAACAAAGCATACCCGCCGACCCCTGTTCATTTCAAATGATGTTTAGCCAGATACCCAGCCGAGACTTGGCCATGCATCTGTACCCAACACCGAACACTAATTGGGGCCATGAGCGACCATCTAGAAACCTCTGTAGAAACAGCACACCAAAACAAGCCTTCCACGAAGAAACTAATGCCAAATGGATGGAGATACCGTCCATGTGCCGCAAATGGGAGGAATGTCTCAAGATCCAACCTACCTCGCAATAGTAGGGGAGTAGTTCGAGGGCGACGTCCTCGGGGAACCTCCAGAGGAACCAGATCCGATGAGGCACACCCAGCAGACGAACCTCGTCCAGCAGAGTACGGGCTTAACATTGTTATGCCAAATATCCTAGTCACACTAAGCAAAACCAGGAACGCTAAGCGACTCAGTCAAAATCGTCGACGAGTACTATCGAATGGTCAAGATCAAATCTGGCCCAAGGAAGGAAGACAACCGGGAAGGATGAAGTAAACAAGCCACAACGTATCACCGTGACAATGGAGGAGCGATGACACCCTCCGAGAAATCATAACATGGGGAGTAAAAATACCTGGCACCGGGATAAAGACAGATCCAGGATAATATTTCCAAGGATACTCTTGCATCCAGGGAAAGGGCACCATGACTCCACCCGCAGCGTCACGTCATCACATTGGTAAACCTCTCTCTTATCCGCTTAATCTTAAATAAAACATATGTTCATAGATTCAGGAAGTTCAATCACCCACAGTGACGGTATCGGACCAAAGGTCAACAGGGCGGTCCGTATTAATACACCAAATCATCCTCACATCCCGAATCCTTGGTGAATTCCAAATGACAAATCGCCGAAAAGACCGTTCTCTCAATATAGCCCACCTGAGTCTGAGACGGGACCTCAAGCTTTACACCATCAAAGTAAGCACGAAGTATGGATGTCTTATTCAAACGACCACCGACGCACTACTCGAAGGCGCCGAGGGTCCCATCTCGACAAAAGAATGAGATTCCTCATAATGGGAAGAAGTAGAATAAGCTGACAAGGACACACAGAGTCCTAGAACATCGCCTATACACCCTGTCGTAAGAAAGAACTACTTTGCTCCTTCGTTTTCTTTTTACTAACCTGAACACAGACAGCTGGCTAGGATATTCGGAGGTTCTCAAGACTCTACCCGGAGATTCGTAGGCCTCATATAGGCGATTGTCGTGTTTTCTCCCTTCAGCCGGCTTCCTCCCTGAAAGGAACCTTGTCAGCAAGATTATTGGCAGAACAGCATACTAGAAGAAGGTTTGATGATGTCATGGGCTTTATTCTGATAGCCCAATAATGAACGATGGTTTGCCTCTAAGAGTATCCCTCCTCGGGAAAACCCAGATACGTCGGACTAAACTCTATCGGGAATTATATGCTGGGCCAAAACGGTCTTAGCAATCGTGCACGTAGGGGTCGTGTTAACAATGATGAAACAATGTACATCACCAAGCAATAAAAGGATATTATCTTGGCATTTTATTCTCCGGGCAAAGAAATCTCAAGTGTATCTCCGGTAGGGGCCCCCCTCTACCGAGTGCATTCCGAAATACTCGGAACTTAATGCTTACAACTAGGAACTCACGTGATCTCAGGATCGTAACTCCGGGTTCATAAAGCCCCTACAAGGCAACTTCGAGCTCACAAGAAGCGTCTTCACGCTTAAACAACTTAATGACTCAGAGGCTATCGTCAATCACCATACGCTAGAAAATCCAAAACTATAAGACCCTTAGCGGGAAGACTCGGCATAACCAGGTCCATTCTATATCACTCAAGAACTATAAGACCTCAACAAGCATGAAAATCCCGAAGTTTAGGCTATACGTCGCATTTTGTAAGAATCCTGAAAGGGCATACCCTGGATGTAGATGCCTAAACTATCACTCAGGATCAGAAATGGCTACGGCCAAATGCACATGAGTACAGTCAAAACGGCTGATACAGCCAAAACAATGCAACTCGAGGACGCCCTACCGTCGCTAAACAAAAATCATAGGCCACTACTTCGAATATACTTCGGAAAGAACCGGTTAAAATAAGCTTTCTCAAATAGGAAAACAACGGGCTATGAACCTTTCGAGGTGCTCAAAATATCGGCGATAACAACTTGAGATCGAAGTTCTTCTAGAACCGATGACGGGTCAGGCAGAAATCTTTCAAAAAGACCTTAACGAGCGGAAAAAAAAAGCCTACAAAAAGCCAGGGGCAAAAATAGCGTGAGAGCTATTGTCGCCAGCTAAGCAAGCCTACGGGCCACATATCGGAAGGTATCTACGACCAAACAAGAGTAAGAGCCATTGTCGCCAGCCAAATTAACAACTTGAGGATTAAAGTGAGATCGAATCATACCTCAATACGGAGACTGGATCCGAAATCGTTAACTAAACAAGCCTACGGGCCACATATCAAACGGTCTTTGCGACAAAAAGGCATAAGAGCCATTGTCGCTAGCCAAATTGACAATTTGTAGATTAAAGTGAGCTCGAATCGTAACTCGATTTGGACACCACATCAAAAATAGTTAACTAAACAAGCCTACGGGCCACATATCAGAAGGTCTGTACGACCAAAAAATGTAAGAGTCCTTGTCGCCAGCCAAAACTGACAGCTTAAGGGTCAATTAAAGCTCGAATTGCAACGCGATTCAGAGATTGGACTTGAAATGAGTAAACTACAACATGCCTAAGGGCACGGCATAAGTGCCGCTGTCACCGTCCAAGTAAAGCCTCTGGGCTACCCGCCCATATTGCCATGTCGACCCAAAGCATAAAAGCCCATCGTCTTCTACCCATACAGGCAGGAAAAAACTTCAGGGTCCATTAAAGCTCAAATCGCAAACGCGACTCAGAGAATCGACTCAAAATAAGTTAAAACAACTAAACGCCCAAAGGCGAGAAATAAAAGCCATCGTCGCCAACCCATACGAGTGCCAATCTCAAGGGTAAATTAAGCTCGATTCAGATCCCGACTCGAATACTGAACCCGACAACGATTAAAGCATACAAGCCTTAGGGCGAGTCCAGGATTGAATTGACCCAATTGAAATTTTAACAAACAGAAATACAAAAGATATGAGTTGCGGGTTTCCTCCTCTTATTACTACGTGCTAACGACAGGGTGCAGCCCCAACTTGCGTAGGATATTGAAAGATGTATATACATAATAAAAGAGGCAAGAAACGATCATTCCGCTTTTTTTTGGCAGTCATAGACCAGAGGTCTTCTCCTCATCATCCTCAGCATCGAAAAATAGAAATTTGGCATCATGCTCCTCTCCTTTGGCTTGATCTCCCTCGAGAGATCAAAGCCCCTTGCGTGAATCTCCTCAAAGACTTTCCTCCAGGATATTCACCTCACGTGCTCTCTATTATTTTAGGCACGATCGATGGTCTTCTACAAACTCAACTTTAGCGGCATCAGCGCTCCTCGAGTAAGCCGCCATTTTCTGCCCTGATCTTGTATCATTCATCACAACCTCGGCCTGAACATTCGCCCGCACCGACACAAAAAGACCAAAGGACAAGTAGCCCGATAAAAACCTGACTCAAGGCCTGAAATAGCTAAACAAAACGGAAAGGTTCCGACGCCTACTCACAATAACAAATTGCACTCAAAGGTCCCCTGGCCTAAATATATTGGTTTTGAACCCATGAGGGTCCTACCGAAACGCAAAAACCAATTCGCCGGATCAAAAGCAATACAAAGGAGGTAAAAAAAATTCATGACTCCTCTCATTTTTTATTGTATGTATATGTATATGAACGAAAGATTCGCTCTCCATCTACGAGCATAATTTGTAAGAGGCAAAACACAGAGTGGCAAGGTTGACGCTCCAAATAAAATGGCAGCGTATCAGCCCCGGCCTCGTTCTTCGAGACATCAGCTATGAACAAGCCAGGCAACATGCCCGACTACCTTCCCTCAAGCAAATTATTTTGGAAAAATGGTACCACTGGCATGAGTCTTTGCAAGAAAACACTCCCTTCGAAGGCCCGCTCTGGCCTGGCTCAAATCATCAGCGATAAATCACCACTCCTTCACCTTCCTCAGATCAGTTTAGTGTTATGCCAGTCCGGGCACCGACTGTTCCTAATCCGGACTCTTCAAAGAATCAAGCTACAGTTCTACAGCCATATCGACTCGAATCGAAGCTCAAAGATCCAAGATGCTGAGAGAAAAGATCCAAGATGTTGAGGGATCTTGCCAAAACCTGCCACAAAGGGAAGCCAGCAAAGCCTACTCAACGACAAAACACCTTCCTAATAGCCCTACCGTTGTTGGCCTTAAGTAACCGCCGCTCCTAAAAACATCAGGCTCAGACATCGCACTCTCCTCGGAGGCACGAGCCAGTCTCACCCCAGTAAAAGCTCCTTCACAAGTATGCAGTGCATATCTCATCAATCGCCATGATCGGTTTATGCCATACCCCGGAAAAGCAGCTGTTAATGGCATGATCCACCAAGCACCATAAAATTAGCAAGCTCCGGGAATCCCCGGACGGAAGAAACTTCACAAGCGCATAAGAAAAAGGCCTGAACGAGCCTGCGCCAATCAAAGTCACCAAACCCCGACACCAACTCCGACCCCAAGGACTACCGCCATAGCGAGACAATGCCCAAAATAGACCAACAATGTCTCCACCAAATTGTCATACAGCCCCAGGAGGCCATCGTCGTAAAAGGTTGATTTACAAAGGGAAAGGCATACTTGACAAATGCCCATACAAAACGGGCTCCAGGTAATGACCAGGACTATGTGAAGCACAGCCAGATCTCCATTCAGAGATCACCTCCGGGAAGTTACCGCCATTTCGAGACCACAGATCCTCGGACAACTCTCTTCTCAACGGCCATTAGGAGGCCCAGAGACCTGGACCACACTTTCGCGCGGAGAAAGGGCTATATTACAGGCCCGAGGTTTTTGTTCGCCAAATCATTGATAAAATCAAAACAGAAGGGGAAATGGATTGGCAGAATTCTCCTTATACAAATGTCGAATTAAAGAAGTACTACAAACAAAGAGACCAACGGAAAAAGATAGCAGGCCCCAATTTATTCCCAAACTAATGGCCTCAAAGGGTTACATCCAGGTAATTACAGGTCCCGTGAGCGCTCTTTCTCGATGGCATCCCCCCTCTCCAGAGATCCGCCTCTATTTTTTACCCCGCTCGAGCAGCCTTCCAATGCGCCCACAACAGGCAGCCCTCGTAAAACTGGCCTAGCATGACCTATAGTTCGAGGCAATATCGGGCCAGCTGCCCTTGACGCCCTCTCAATACAAGAATCTGCGATGACTGCTCCTCCCCCGTGCAAATATACAAGCGCCTCGGCCTCAGCTTTGATCTGAAGTAGTGCAGCCACCAACTCAGAATGAAGGCCCTTATACTATTCGCTATCCTCCCTTACATCCTGAAGCTGGCACTAGATCAAGGTAACTCTCTCCCTAAGGTTTTCCCTCTCAGAAGACACCTCGCTTACACGCCGGCTAAGCTCGGAGATCTCAGCATCCCTGGCCCGAAGCTCCCCTCTCAGCGATGCGTTCTCTTTCTCAAACTGCACGAGTCAGGGCCCAAAGAGTTAAAACCAACAAGATTCTACAAAGGCTCGAAGGATAGCGAGAGAAAGGGATAGACAATCGGTTCAGCGAAGAAACCTTTCTCGCGCTCACGATGACTCATCTCTTCCTTACACTGGGCGAGGACCTGGTTATAAAGTGCCTCGGCCTGAAACCGCACAAAAGAGTTAAGAAAAGAAAGGAGCGACGCAACTCGAAACAATGCTAGGTGAAGTTACCCACTCACACAACCTGTCCATTTCGCTGAAGATAGATAAGACGTCAGCCACGAAATTGCCCTCAAAAATGATCGTCGGCCTTACGACTGTGCCTACGCTTTTGGTCAGTGCTCCCGCCACGAAAAACTCCTCGCGAGATTCCTCTTGTATACGGAAAAATAGAAGGATATCCCCCTTTGGGGAAGCAGCGATTACCAACGGGTCAACATGGTTAACCTGAATCTCCGTCTTCGATTTGTCCCGAGATCCAGCTCGATGCCCCTTCGAACAGACTGTCAAAGGTGCCCCAGTCCGGGAAGAGCCTTGGCCTCCTATTAAATCAAGGTCAGTACTCGATAACCCATCCATTGCCTCGCCACCACGAACCCAAACCGCATCAGCATCGGGTCCTTTTCCGAAAGCATCTACTCCCACGGTCCGGCGATCAATCATCCTCATGCATCTTTCAAAGAGTGCCAAAAAACTACTTTCCCCATCACCTTTAACACGAGGATTTTTCATCGCCCCGGGTACTACAGCCAAAGAGTCAACATCGGAACCCTCCACTCTGCTCCTCTTGGGTTCCGGCAGCTCAACTAGTAAAACTTCTCCTTCCTCTTCCCCTCCTCGTCATGTATCTGAGTGTCCCCTCCAACAAACGGTGACCCCTTCACCTGCAGGGTTCCCACCAAACCTACATAGATGCAAATGTCAAATGCATGGAAAAGAGAAAGCTACTAACGCCTTGCCAACACTGGGTTGCACGAATGCGACAAAACTCTAGACTTACCAGGGCCTCCAGCCTCTTGACAGGCTCGTGATAAATCCCACTACACTTGATCGGTAAACGGGTAAATTGGGTGCACACAACAGACCCAACCCCTAAGGTCTGGCACTGCACCGGGATAGATTGTCGTAGCTAAAAGGATAAGAAAGGCAGAGTCAGATGCGTGAAGAAAAGTTACAAAAAGAAAGGGAGAGCAAGGGCACCATAACTACTTATGCCTAGTGTTCCATTCCACAGGGAACGACATCTTTTTTGCTAGAATCATATCAGATGTCCTCACTCGAATGAATCGGCTTGACCACTCATCATCCAATTCCTTAGTGGGGGAAAAAAGGGACCTCAAAGCTCGACAGCGAATCTTTATTAAACCTCCGCGAAGCAGGCGAGGGCTATACATCCGGATCAAATGGTTTAAGGTGAAGGGCATCCCATCTATCTTTCTTGTGCATTGCCTGATCATATAAACCACGCACCAAAATAAAGGGTGGACTTGACCTAGGGTCACCTGGTAACTACGGCAGAAGTCAAGAATCATGGAGTCAATTAGGGGCGAGGACGACCCTACCGGCCCCCAAAAAAATGGATAGGTATACACACTCAGAAAGCCGTCTTTGAGCCATAATGTCTTCATCCCAAGCGGGGATCTCCACAAGCACGAAATCTCTCCAGCAGCAGTCTGCCTTCACTCTTTTGATGTTCGTCAAAGAGCTAATATACCGAGTCACGGGCTCACGGCACCCTGACTTTGGGGAGGGCCTCTCGACCCTAAAATCGGAGGTCATCACAAAAGGTCCCGGAATGCACTCCTAAGCACGGGATAGAGTAGCCTCTTCACCCCAAGAGAAAAATGATGAGGATGAGACAGCAGCCTCCTGGGAAGCAGAAATTGTAGCATTCTTCATCCTTAGGCAAATTTAGGGAGAGGAGAAAAAGGGCGGGGCTTGAATTCCTGAGAAGGAATGAAAAACAAGGGGAAGAAAACCTCGCTGAGGGTTTTAAATGCAAAAGGGAATCTAAAAGAGGAGAAGTATGTATTTATAAAAGCATCACGGGCATATTATAGGAAGACAACCATCCCAGTCAATGTAGAAATCTGCAAGAACGGTACCTGAAACGCGTCTTAATATCTGATATCCAAGAATATCAGAAGAAGCAAGGGTTCAGAACTGTTTCTTATCGCTCCTCATCGCCTTCACTCCAAGAAACGCGGAGACTATCTATACGCAGTGAAATCAGAGGGACTGATTTCTCACTATCAAGCCATCTTCGGTAAATGCCTCGAGGCCCCGAGGACACAAAGCCACAACTTAGTCCTCTCCCTCAGGGCTTGTTAAGATCCGATTCGGGGCCAGATGGAGGCTGAGACCACGACAAAAATGGGAAGCCCCCAAGACACAAAGCTGAGTCTGACATGGCCGGCCTATCCGGACCCTACGCTGAGGCATCGCATCAAGCCATCCCATCTCCTTATTTCGTAATTAAGATAGATATGTATTTATGACCGAATTCCCCTCATATATTAAAGGGCTAACCTTCCCTTGTAAGGGACTGAGGTTGCTCCATTTCTCCACAAGTGCAATAATATCTCTCTCTATCTTTTCTTACTAAAACTAATTGGCTCTCACTAATATTGAGGATACCTCGATATCCTTCGCCTTCATATGTGTTCTTCATCTTTTATATAAGTTCTTCATCATATAACTTGGTTTTGACCATAAAGATCTTCGTTTGATTATATCTCTAACTGTTATACTACCCTCGATTGTCCCCTATAGTCCGGGCTCGATCTCGAGGCCGACCCCAAAGCCCTCATCAACCAAACCTACATCCAGGTAGCAGGCCCTTTGGTTCAATCATTATCTTGCTTTAGCTCACGCTGCATGTTAAAATTCATAATACTAGCATCATCTGCTCTAACAACTAGCTCGGGAATAGATCACATATTTTTAGAGTCCCATTTTATAAATTTATTTGTCGTTACCATTTTCACGGTAAACAACATCCCTATAATTTTCATCACAAAAAGTAGAATCATTATAGCGGGGGATGGGAAGGGAAGGACACATAAGCATAATTATCCCAGTGACCACATTGATGACCACAATTATTACAAATACTCCACTCATGAGGTTGAGATTGTGCGCATAATCAGCCTCCGGGAGAATTTAAACAATTTTGCCAAAAGTGTGGTCTTCCACAATAAGGACAAGGGTCATTAAAGTATAAACAACTACCATCCAATCAATTTTCATTATATGATACAATTTTTCAAAACTAAGAAAATAAACAAGAAACAAACAAGTAAATAAACCAAGATATGAATAACTTATTACACAAATATTCACAAGTTAGGACTAAAGCACTTACGCTTATTTCTCAAATAACCTAAATACGCCAAATTGTTCCCCGGCAACGGCGCCAATTTTGATGACATCAAAATTCACTACTAAAAAATAAATGAACAGGATCGCATGCAATATAATTTACCCAACTATGAACCGGTGTCGAATTCCATAGAGAACAATATGAGGGCGATTAGGCGTATAAGAGAATTATCACTTGTTATGCTAAGCCAACACTTAGAATAATTTTGAGAAAATATCTATAACTAATTGCGAAAATGCAAACTAACCTAGAAAGCAACTAATATGAGCAATGGCTACAAGCATGGATACAATGGAAATTACTCAAGTAACGATCCATGTATTTCCCGATTTTATAAATATGAGCGACTTTATGTTAATTAGCCTTGGATAATAATTCTATATTAGCTTCTTCCGAAGATTAACAAGACTTCCTAATTGAATTATCCCTAAAATAATTAAGAAATTAAGCACACACGAATGTGACTACAAGTATTTCAATCCTATCCCTAGGTAGAATCTATAAAGTGAGGGTTAAAGCCTCACGTTCTTGTTAATTAATCTTTTCCGATCCCAAATTATCTTTTCCAAAATTAATTCGAAGTAAATGGGAGAGCCCTAGCGTTAACTAATCCCTTTGGAAACATAAAAGAACAGGAATGATTAAATAAATAATAACTGATTTTATTATAAATAAAAATCATTCAATACATAAGCACAACAAGATATTTCATCCACACTTTAAATATGAATATTTTCATAAACAAGATTCAAGTGTTTAAATAATACTTACACACTTAGATATATAATACAAAGCAAGAAAATGAAGAAATGAACATAAATGGGTAAGAAATTCTCAACCAAAAGCTTCAAATCTTCAAGACCCAAGTGTGTGTGCAAGAACCCTAGTTCCAAAACATGTGATCTCTACTCAAAATAAGCTAAAGATTTGCAAAAGAAGTTTTACAAATGAGCTAGGTCATGTATTAAATTGCTTGGGGGTCAAAAACATAAAATTCCAGAACTGCCCAATTTTTCTGCCAATTTCTTCTTCACATTCGCGATTATACCTTCCTGTTTGCAAAGGTTAGTTTTCTGCAGCTTCGTGTTCACAATATCTACTTCGCGTTCGCGAAGTTTTGGCTTCTTAAAGCTTCATGTTCGTGTTCGCAAAGGGTTTTCTTCCTGCTGCTTCACGTTCGCATTACACCTTCGCATTCGCGAAGGGTAATTCACTGGGCAAACTTTTATTGTCCATTTTAGCTCCTTTTTGACTCGTTTTTCACTTGATTTCTTCACCATCACTTCTAAATCACATACAACCTGTAAAATAGAGGTAAATGATATTAAACACACGGTTTTGTCAACCAAGCATAGAAAAAATCTAAGATTAAAGACGAGATAAGTTGGTAAAATACCGACTTATCACCCCTATGAAGGAAATATATATTATTATTATTATAAATATAAAACAAATAGTTACACTATAGCAAAGTAAGTATTTACTACTCAGGCTTTGAACTCTATAAACTTGTCGACCCTCCATGCTGCCGCATTGGCGAAGTTTTGTCCTCGCTCCTCATTAAGCCGTAGAGATACATTCAGATCAGGCCAAACTCTCATACAAAACCTGTTCTATTAAGACAGCTTTGAAAGCACCTCCATATGCTTGAATGTTAGTCGTAGTTTGTGGAACATTAGTTCTATTGTCGTGTTCGGACTTTGTATACATTTTAACATGTTTATGATAAGAACATATATCCCTGTGTTCATCTGAGTCCTTAAAAAATCTTGCAGAGTTCCATCGGCATCGATGTTAAACTCGGTATAACAAGCCACACCTTGTGGAGTAAGCGTATATGTATACCTTCTGGTTATCTTAAGATTCATCGAACGTTTACTCACACTCATTCTTTACAAATCAGAGATACCAATGTGTGATACTCCAATGTGAGTGAAAACTTAACAATACTTTATGCACCGAGTTATTCTCCACCATAGTCTCGCTGCCCCAGTATAACACAACCCTAACTCTTCGCACATCGATCATCGTCAAAAGATTCAAAGGGAACTTTGTATAGATTGATGAAAATGAAGAGAAATTTAGATGATGCTGAAGAACAAAGTAAAATTTGTTCAAATTTACTCAATAATGATTTCTTCAAGAATGGACATTCGACTTTAGCAAGCATTTATAAGTGTCTTTGGCACCCAAGAAATATGCGTACAATAGGTGCTTTGTCGTACAATTATCAGGGTCGTGATTCAAAAAGTAAAAAAAAAATGGGCACATAGTGCATGGATTACATGCACTATACCGATGAATTATCATGGCATTAAGAAAGCCATAATATTTGGACAGTAAAAAGGTAGTGTATGGTGCATGTAATACATGCGTCATACGTTAACAGGGTTCAACCTTTTTTTGGCACCTATTTTGATCGCTTGAATTCCAAAAGTTGTTATTTTGGTTCCGGACTCACAATTTTATCTGTCGCATTTTTTCAAGTGGGAGTCTGATTTTTTTTCCTCATGAGTAAATCATATAAAAAAAAGTTTCATAATGTATAATGGCGGTCAAATTGAGACTCGGTCGCAGGAATTTTCTGCTACCATATTGAACTATGTAGCTATATAATCTAAAAGTTTAAGTTACTAGAAATATCAAAAATTTTGTCAACTTATTTATGTTTTCAACAGAAGTAATTTCAGGGATGATCATTGCATTTTTACTTTATTGCATCCAAATTACTAGACTGTTTTTTGCAATTAAATCACCCAATTTATTTAAGTATTACAAAAAGTTACTAAATAATTTTTTATTTAACTAAAAAGCCACTTAATTAACTTATCAAAGAAAATATCCCATCTGTTTCCTTCTAGCGACTTTTTATGATGCTTAGACATTGTTAAATAATTTTTTTATATGAAAATAATTTAGAGACATTCAACGCACAAAAGTAAAATTAATTAAATGATTTTTTCGCTACTACAAAAGGTTTAGTGATTTTGATACAATAAAGTGGAAGTTTGAATGATCATCCATCCAATTATCCCGAAAAATGACATAGACATCCAAATTGGAAGAAATTTACACTTAATGAACTTAGCTTCTGAGACCTCCAACCGAAGTTAATGACACAAGACTATGAATGGCTGGATGGACGAAGGGCCTGCAAAAATTTCAGAGACAATAGCAATTCCTCATGTATTTATTGAGTTAAGACTTTGAAACCATTCATGCAAGAGGACAAATGATTAATTTGCTAAAAATTTAAAAAGGAAAAGCTGTCGAGATCACATGCATGAAATGAAAAGATGATTAAATTAAAATGCCAAACGAAAATATATAGAAAATCAAAGCACGTGAAGTTGATTCTTTTTTATACTACATATCGTGATACGAATATTTTACCGTGGGATTCCCAAATCTTCTTTCAGCCGCTATCTTATCTTAATAGTAGAATAAGAACCAAGGAATTATCAAACTTAAGTGTATCTGCGTATGCTAAGATGTAGGAGTAATGTTTATAATTGACTATGATATACAAACTACTCCCTTCGTTCCTATTTATGTGAATCTGTTTGACTGGGCACGGAGTTTAAGAAAAAATAAAGACTTTTGGAATTTGTGGTCTTAAACAATTCAAAAAGGGACTCAGACTATTTATGTTGTTATAAAAGCTTCTCAGTAAAGGTAGAATTATAAGTTTAAGTTAAATAGTTTTCAAATTTAGAAAGTGATCTTCTTTTTGGAACGGATAAAAAAGGAAATAGGTTCACATAAACTGGAACGGATAGAGCATAAAGGTACAATTTATTGTGATTCCTGGTTTAGTACGTAATCTTTGTCTAGTTTTTCATGCCCCTCAATTAATGGATCAGTGTGTGTTATTTACTTCTGATGATTTTTTTTGTCTGTTCAAGTTTACGTCTGATGTAATATTTCCTTTTTTTCCACGTTGAAAGTATGTATGTCAAATAATAACTCGTTGACAGGTTCTATGTGATTTCTTAATTAAGAATAGGGACAAATAATTTCTACTTTTGGGCATACGCGGAACCATGAACTTTGTAAAAGAGTTTTATATTAACTTTGTAATTTTATTAACATGTTAACATCCCTTAGTTCCACTTATAATGGGAAGTGGAACGATAGGACATGATAGTGCAAAAATTCATAGAAGCTAAATTCACCATAAATAAATTGTTATTAAGAAAAAATTTGTAATGTAGTACTTTCTAAAAAGAGAAACTCTCCAACTTCTCTCTAAAAACACCCTCTTTCATCTTCAGCAGCATGACCAAATGAAGCCAGCCAGAGACGAACCAACTACTCAACCGACTGCTACCCCTCCAAAACCTCCCGATCCCCCAAATATTATCAGTAACACCCAAACCACCTCCTTCAAAGAGAAGCTTCTGACCTCGGAGGGTATTATCGGTATGGACATTATCCCTTACATAAGCGAAAACTACCAGGAGCAAAAAGAACTACAACAACCACAGGACGCCACCCCCACCAACATTAAGAAAATTTCACTTACAAACGAAGATCTAAAACGCATATACTCACCATGGAGATTCTCTCTAATCATTAAACACAATGGCAAATGGCTCCTTCATCACAAGATAAAAATAAAAATACAAGAACATTAGAAAATATCTGAGAACTTCTCACTGATAGATTTAGGATCAGATTACTTCATTGTAAAATTCATGAAAGAGGAAAATATGATTAAGGTTCTGCAAAACGGTTCGTGGTTTGTATATGGCCACTTTCTCTCCATATGGCGGTGGCAACCAAACTTCATAGCCAGTAAAGTTAAACAAACATACTCTGCCATCTGGGTGGGATTACTGTATTGGGAAAAATTTAGTCTTCATATTGGAGATAACGTGTCATAACACGTAGACTGGTCAAATAGTCAAAGAATTAAGGTTGTTCAATAGGTACGAGCAGCAACAGATACTAGCAAGTTAAATAGAAGAGACACGAGCAGTCATACGAGCCATTCAATGCTCGTACCTATTCAAGGCATTTAAAGGTCAAAGATCGTGAAGAATCAAACGAATGAATCTGACAGCAAATAAGAGCTCAGATACAGTATTTAATGAGTATAAAATGCGAGAAACGTTAAGAAAATATATATTTAATATATATGATTGCATAACGTAATATTTAAAGTCATTAATTGTCCATAATCTTCTATTAATATAGAAAAGGAAAGGCAAATTCATAATATTTTGCCAAGTGTCAAATCGAAAAATCAACACATGTCAAGATTTAAGACAAAACTCCAATAAGTTTGGAAATTCAAAAAAAAATTATAATTTATAAAATAAAAAAGTTATTTTGAAGGTTTTAAAGCATTAATATGTTTCAGTTATTTCCACTCCCACGTTTATGCATATCCATGAATCCCACATTTTTGGACTCCCATGTTTTTCATCCACGATCAAATATTCAAATTTTTGGACTCCCACATTTTTTTTATCCGGATAAAAAATACTCCAAGATCCTAATGTCTCAAAAGTCTCCGCCAAACCTTACAACTCAATTTTTCAGATCACTGCATTTGAAAAACCAGTTTTCTTTCTCTCAACTTCCAAGATTCTAACATAATCCTAATAANCATTGGTGCGAATTTCACAATGATCATGGGCATAAGACTTCAGAATGTAGATTCTTGCATAGCGAAGTGGACCATCAATTGAAACAAGGGTATCTCACTGAGTTATTTAGTGAGAAAGGTAAGCAAGCCTACAAAAATAGGCAAGACCACCAAAGCCCCCATCACCCAAGAGAATCGTGAATGTTATAAGTGGGGGAGAAGATATTTATGGAATAACATATACCGCTTCAAAAAAAGTTTCTAAAGTAACAAACACGCATGGGAAGCAAGTGCGACAGACCTTAGAAGATGAAAGTATCACTTTTGATGATGCAGACACAGAAAGAGTGATCACCCCCCACAACGATGCACTGGTAATATCTTTACTCGTACATGATACTAATGTAAAGTGAGTTTTGATTGATCCAGGGAGTTCTGCAAATATCATCCTGTTAAGGGTACTACGAGAAATGCAAGCGGAGGATAAGATAATTCCAAGGGCGCATACTCTACCCGGGTACGATAATTCTAGCGTAGTAACTAAAGGAGAGGTAATTCTAACAACTTTTGCAAAGGGGGTTGANTATCCAATTTTTTCGTTTGCCATTTTTTATTACATAGAAAAATCAATTCTAAAATCTGGGTCTATCAAATTTTTATTTTATTGTTAACATTATATTGGGAAAACACTAAATTTATATTGAAGGTGACGTGGCATGACACATGGACTGGTCAAATGGTCAAAACATGATGATCAGTTAAGAGTCACGGGCGATATCAGATACGAGGAGAAGAAATTTAAATAGGCACGGGATGCTATTCAAATGATACGAGTCCTGTATCTATTTAACTTAATTAAAGTCAGGAGGTCAGAAGGAATTGAAGATATGAATCTGATAGCATAAAGGAGTCTAAATTCAGTATTGAATATCAAATACGTTAGCGA
>MU779797.1:42796-67309 GCA_026770625.1 Nicotiana glauca | reverse complement strand
AATTGAAGATATGAATCTGATGGCATAAAGGAGTCTAAATTCAGTATTGAATATCAAATACGTTAGCGAATCAGTATTGAATAGGAATTATTGTGTAACGTCTTCATTTAATGTCATTTAATGCTCATAATTGCCTCTTTAAGGCTAAGGTGTTATACCTTTTCTTAGAAAAATCAACTATAAAAGGGGGAAATCTCAGCATTTATAAGGACACGGAATATCATTGATATTACACTGGAATACAAACTTATTTACTGCTTTATTATTCTCGAAAGTCTCTTATTCTTTTCGTCTCCTGATTATCAGTAACCCGATTTTTCTCTTAATTTCTAGTTGTAACCGAAATTCTATTTTTTGGTTAAACAAACATGTTAACCATGTTTTCAAAGTAATCAAGATCAATTACTATTCTTATTGCATAGTTTGTTTTATTTGGTTTCAATATGGTCCCAAATGCGAGAGAAGTTCTGATTAATCTTTATAGGAAAGCCCTAGAAGAGATCAAGGTTGTCCCGGAGAACGAGGGGTACCGGAAAGCCGTCGAAAGCTTCACTTTCCACCGCCTCAGCGTCTGTCAGGAGGAAGAAGATTCGGAAATGATCGAGAAGCGGCTTGGTTGTGGCCAGGTTGAAGAGTTAATTGAAGAAGCCCAAGATGAGCTTAAGCTAATCTGTCACATGAACTATGCGTACAATAACAAACTTTCTGTATCTTCTATTTTATGTGTGTGTGCGCGCACGCGCATTCCTTTTTTGTTTTTTCTCTCTTTGGTTTACTGATTGAATGGTTGATGAGATAATAGTAGATCCATATTTTGATTTACCTGTTTGGAACTGTAATTATGGGGATTAAGAAATGTAGGACAGTGAGAAGAAACTATTCTTTTGGTAATCTACCAATTTTATATTAAGTTTCAACTTAGATTTGACTGGCTTCGTGTGATTACGAAAAAAGTCAGCAACTTTATCCACGATTAACAATGTTAGCATAAATCGTATCCAATTGTGGACTAACAAGAGGTGAAATTTTGCTTCGTTTGAGTAGAGTTTTACTTTGTCAAAAAAGGTCTTTCTTTCTACCACCGAAAAATTATGATTGATTTCGTGAAGTTGGACTATAAAGATGGCTACTTTTATTATGATTCACTCTGTTAATGAAAAACTTTATTTTCTTTAACTCTGGGGTACCGGAGGAAAACGAAGAGGAGTCGTTTTTCCTGCTTATGTTACATTTGTTCCCTGAGAATCATATTTAGGAATATGAAGGCTCTTTCTCCCCATTCATGAGCTCTGTATTGAAATTTATTTTATGCACGGAATGCCATAAAGTCAGAAACAACCTCTCTGCCTTCCTGGGTTAGGGGTAAGATCTGCGTACGCACTCCCATTTCCAGATTCCACTTGTGAGAACTCACTGGATTTATTGTTGTTGTTGTAATGCCATAAAGTCAATTTGTAGGCTTGAACGCCTAAGAAGGTTATGAATGTCAGGATAAGACGATTAAACAAAAAGAATGTCTGAATAAGAAAAGTTGTTTTGTTTTATTCCATTTTTTTGATAAGTGAATTACATTAAAATCTTCCTGGGTGATTCCACGGCAATTTCTACAAAATCCTGATATCAGGCTGATAGATTCAAGGATTTGTATTAGAAGCACACAAGGATGTGATTGGTGAAATATCTTACATCCTATCATACAAAAGTTAGTTCTTTTTGGGCCACTGAGTAGTTGAACATGCACTGTGCAGCTTTCAAGCTCCTACTTTCTCTATGTGGTTGTTTTTAGCACCGCATATTCATGGCCTTTAAGTAGTGAATCTTTACTACTTTTATTTTCCTAACAGTGTGTATTTAGTGAATTATCTTCCAAATTTGCATTTTCTCACTTTTGCTAAGTTTGCTCAAGCAATTTACACTCAAGTTCCTTCTTTCAGTAAGGTTTTAGGTATCGGACCTATCGGTTGTGTGATAGATTTGGATAATATCATAGAAACCTTTTAAGTATCATGTTTTCATGCCTCAGATACATGGCCATTTCCTCTTTTAAGTCTGAATTGGCTGAAAATTCATTCTTTAGGTTTGATAGATCTATTACATACAAACACATATTGCCACAGAATATATTAATCTTTATGAAATTGATGCACCTCATTGTTTTATGTTGGATGATGCTAACTATGAGATTTATTTTACATGTGATCATAATCATCCAAGTCTGTGCCCCTATTATCTCTACAACTAATGACGCCTCAACCATCTAGAGTAGCTACACTGGTCTCTCTCCATCGTGCTAGCCTATAATTTTTCTTTTTTGTTCTATTGTTTCGGAGAAGTAAATGTGAACAAATATTTTTCCACACCCCAATTATTAGCCTAAGCATATTTGCGCTAAACAAGTAAACTACATAGTGTACTCACTCTACCCATTCCATTCTTCTACTTTGTAGTCATTCTCTCCTACTATATCATTTTTATTGCCTGAAAAACCATTGTAAAGTATAAAGCTCTATTTACTTTACCGATCCGACAAAGTATTGTCTGAAAAGAGTCTTTAATATATTATTCACTCTCAGCTTTATAAAATATTGAAATAGTAGTAAATATTTTCAGGAAATCTGCTGTTTCTAATTTTGTATAGCCTCACAACAGCTTGCAACAAAAGATTATTGGGTTGTGCAATTGCAACTGTCAAAGTCTTTGTTTAGTTGGTCAGTCTATGGGGCAGTCAAGAAAAAGCTTATAGGAAATAAGACATATTACATTGCTAAGGAGCAACATATTTTTCGGATGGACGGAGAGTTGAGCAGTCACCAATTACAGAAACTCATTAGATTACAACATATGAGTTTGAAGAGTTTTCTAATGGTAGATGCATGCTGATCTCCGACTTAAAAAAATGGATTCACCGAGTCATTACAGAGAAGATCTTATTGCAAACTATATATCATATGGTAGAATCCACATTAATTGCAGCATAAACAATAATTTTTCCATCAATGTGAAACCTGCACCTTATAATTCAGTATTGGAATCTATATAATACAATCACGATTTTCCACGACATTAGTGAGGAAAATTAAAAGGACCATCTGATCTTTCTCTGTTGCTCGAACCATTTGATCATTCTCTACTACTCGGACCATTTGATCTTTCTTTAATTTATTGTTCTTCATTGATACACAATAGCACATTAGTAAAAATACTCAACTAACTTCAACAGATGAATTAAGAAAGATAAATACTTCATATATCTGCCAAGTTGCTTCCTTTTGTCAATAAACACAAAGAACATTAACAATGAACTATTATTCAATGTGACTTCTTTCTTTATAAACTGTACTCAAAACTTGATGTTTAATTTTATTTTTTTTAATTATTTATAGGTCATGGAGAGCACCATACTTCTAAGCTAGCTTCACAACTACTGAAAAAAATTATTAGAAGAGTACTGTCATTTGGTCTTGAATCATACTTAGACCCGAATGTTAGCCCCAACGAAATTCATCTATTTATTTTTTGTTTAATTCTTTTGAATTCGATCGCTAAATTTAATTTGTAATATACATATGTCTCTATCATCTCTCTCCGCTCTTTTTTCCTTTGAATCGATCCGCGCATCGCGCGGGTACGTATAATAGTTGTCTTATTATGACAAAGGTAAATTCTGTATTCCCAAAATGACTATAAAAGGGAAAGGAACAAACAATTGTAAGCACGAAACACTATTAGAATATACTCTAATTATTTAACTTTCATATATTACTATTCTCAAATTCTTTTCTTTATATACTTTTCTGATTATTAGTAACTCGTATTCTTCTAAATTTTCAGCTTTGAATAAATAAAAAAAATTTGGTTAAACAAATTGGTTTCGTTACCTGGAATCTGATAATCAATTATATCTCAGCTTGATTTTCTTTTGGAATCAACTATGTCGAACAACAATGACAACATCCAAGGAAACCCAATCAATCAACAAAATCAGGGAGATCTGCAAAATGATACTATTCAAGATCAAACACCACGAGACTCACCACGGCAATCTCGTGAATGAACTCCTGAAGGATCTCACACCGAAGAACAAGGTCAATTTGAAAATGCTGAAGCTATGGATGATGCTTTACAAAAACTTATCGCTACTCAGGTCAACAAAGCTTTACAAGTTTTTGTTAGTCAACATGCTTCTCCACCCACACCTATTCCAAATAACAATACTTTGGAGAACCCTTGTTCTGGACTGCTTAATTCAGGCAGCGGTGGAATCCCCATGAAACACAGGAGGGAGACTCAGGTAATCCAATTAATTCTGATTTGCAAAATCTAGTACTAACATTGCAGAAACAGCTTAAGGAGCAAACTGACCGCATAGAACAAATACCCGGAGTACCGCCCGTGATCAAGGGGGTAGATATAGATAAATATTCTCAACAGCCATGGAAGCCAAGTGCCGCCCCTCTCCCAATTCCAAAGAAGTTCAAGATGCCCGATATTCTAAAGTATGATGGGACAACAGATTTACGAGATCACGTTACTGCATTTACAATAGGTGTCAAGGGCAATGATTTGACTAAGCAAGAGATTAAATCAGTCTTGGTCAAAAAATTCGGTGAAACACTCACTAAAGGGGTACTAACATGGTATTCTCTCTAACCTGAAAATTCTATAAATTCTTTTGCTGAGCTTGCAGATTTATTTATCAAAGCACACTCGGGAGCTCAAAAAGTTGAAAAAAGAATGGAAGACATCTTCAAAATTAAGCAAGGAGATTCAGAGTTGCTCAGAGAATTCGTGGATAGATTTCAACGGGAGAGAATGACATTGCCACGAGTACTTGACAATTGGGCGGCCATAGCCTTCACCAGCAATTTGAATGAGAAGAGTTCAGAAGCTATGAGGCAACTCAAGGAAAGCCTTCGAGAATTCCCAGCAACAACGTGGAATGATGTCTATAACAGATACAGATACAGTACAAAGATGAGGATTGAAGAAGATATTATTTTACGACATAAAACAGAAGGAAAAGTAAGCTCAAGGTGTGTAAAAAATAAAAAGAGATCTGGTAAAAATAGGTACGAGCATACATGGGACCTGCGGGAAAGGAATCACGGTCAAGGCAAGAAAATAAAAGGTACGATCATAAACCTAGAAACAGGGAATCAGGATCCTCATCAAGGTTTGAAAACGATCGAAATACACATGGGTCACGAGACGATGATGGAAGTCTAAAATCAAGGTTCGGTGGCTACAACTGTAATGTAAGCACCTCTGAACTCTTAGCTATTTTACAAAGCATGGGGCGTAAGGTACGATGACCAAAGGAGATGTGATCAAACCCAAACAGACGAAACCCTAATCATTGGTATGAATTTCACAACGACCACGGGCATAAAATAGCAGATTGCAAATTTTTGCAGGGAGAAGTTGATCATGTGTTAAAACAAGGGTATCTCACTGAACTATTCAGTGAAAAAGGTAAACAAGTATATATGAAGAATAGACGGGAGCCTTCAAACCAGCCTCGCCCAAAAGAAGCGTCAATGTTATAAGTGGGGGTAAAGATATCAATGGCGTCTCATATACCGCAGCTAATAAGACTTCCAGAATAACAATAACTCATGGGAAGCGGTTGCGATATGTACTAGAAGAAGAGAATATTACATTCAACGACACAGACGCCGAGGGTCTCCTAACTCCACATAACGACGCACTGGTAATATCTTTACTTGTACATGACACTAACGTGAAACGAGTTTTGATTGATCCAGGCAGTTCTGTAAATATTATTTTGATATAAGTATTGCGCGAGATGCAAGCAGAGGATAAATTGATTTGAAAAGTGCATACTTTGTCAAGATTTAACAACTCTAGTGTTGTAACGAAAGGGGAAGCAATACTTACTACATTCGCAGAAGGCATTGTTAAAGATACCAAATTTCAAGTCGTAGATATGGAAATGGATTACAACATGATTCTTGGGAGGCCATGGATTCATGAAATAGATGTTGTTCCATCAACCTTACATCAAGGTATTAAATTTTCATCACTATGGGGAATATGTCAAATCAGAGGCGATCAACAAACATCTAGAAGCATCAATTCCAATGCAGATTCAACTGTTGAGGGTGAAGACAAATAGCAATTATAGAATTTAGATAGGGGTAACACGGTGTCAACCTCAACTGAACAAAGGCAAACAGATATGGATTCAAGACCTGATACCATTCAAGAACCGGAGGAGAAAGAGAACACCAAAACAACGATAGAAGAGTTAGAGGCTGTGGTTTTATTTATACATTGGCCCGAGAGAAAAGTGTATATAGGAGATAATCTTAGCCCGGAGGTAAAACGTAAATTGATTGAAATTTTAAAAGCTAATGCAGATTGTGTTGCTTGGTCCCATTCTGACATGACAGGGATACCACCGGAAGTCATGACCCATAAATTGAATGAATATCCATCATATCCTTCAATCAAGCAAAAGAAAATAAAGCAAGGAACTTTCAAGAATAAGGTGATTCAAGAAGAAGTTCAAAAATCGCTAAAAATTGGTTCAATTAGTGAGGTAAAATATCCTAAATGGTTAGCTAATACTGTTGTGGTTCCTAAGAAGAATGGTAAGTGGTGAATCTGTTTAGATCACACAGACCTTAATAAAGCCTGTCCAAAAGATTATTTTCCTTTACCGCACATAGATCAATTAATTGACTAACACATTATCCCCTACCTAGGTCCTCATGAAAACTTTAGAGTTCCAACATACAGTAGCACATGTTACTAGCTCAAAAACTAAACACTATGTCCAATGCATATGGCATACCCCTCCTCTTAGATTCTATAAACTCAATACAGATGGATCTTTTACAAATGCATTAAAGGGTGGAGGCATTAGAGGAGTATTTTGAAATGCAAATGGAAAATGTGTCTTAGCCTTTGTGGGATGTTAGTTTGGATATAACCACACGTATATGGAGCTCCAAACCCTCCGACAAGGGCTTTAGATCGCTTAGGATAAACACTTGATACTCCTGGAAATAGAAACAGCTTCTTCTGATATCATTCATTTGTTAGAATAGATCCATCCTACTTATTTAAACATTACTGACGAATACATGTACCTACTGAAGAAACTAGGAATCCTCAAGTCAGACACTGCTTTAGGGAGAGCAACAAAGTTGCTCATGCACTAGCCCAACAAGGAAGAAGGAAGACCCCATCTAACAATGTCATCTTTTTGGCTCCATCCCCATCCATTTTGAAGCTCGTACAAGAAGATGCAGAAGGCTTAGGAACTGCTAAAACAATTTCTAGTAGCACTCGTAAGAATCTAGCTGCATTAGGAAATCTATGTTGTATTAACAGTAACTCTCATGTCACTATTAGTACTACTACTACTACTACGATTGTCAATACCACGAACAGTACATCTGTAACACTTCCTTAACTATTTTGATAATATGCCTTTTATTACCAAAAAAATAATTGTAAGGTAGTACCATAACCACTAATAAACAGGGGCGGCCCTTCTATAAAGCAATTAAAACAACTACATTATGCTCCATAATTGTGGGGGCCCAATTTTTTGTTACATCTAATATGCTATGTATAAGTTTAAACAATATATTTTTACCTTTCTATACACTATTTGAAACCTTATTACCCTCCCTACTCAAGTTTCAATTTAATTACATGGTCATATATAATTTACCAATTATATACAAATAAGTTTTAAATGAGTATCCCTTTATATTAGAAATTGTATAGAGTTTTAGTAGAATTCATTAATGGATTTCAATCGTTTTAACTTAAAAATTTCCTTTCATGTTGCACAATTGGTGTTCAAATTGAACTTGTCAATCAATAAATTTTTAAGGTATTTGACTCTCTACCATTACCAGCATTAAAAAATGCATTGAAGCTTTGAAATCGAATTTGGATTTTCAAAAATTATTATTTGTTTGGATTGGATGTTGTTGCAAATAATTAAAAATATTTTTTGGGTTTTATATATCAATTTTGAGGGTGTTTTGATGAAGAAGAAGAAGAAGAAGAAGAAGAAGTTGCAGTAAAGTTGTAGTATAATTGTATGTAAATTTTATTCTATTGTAGTTATATATTTTTTTATTTGAATTTTGTGTGAAAATTAAAAAATAGTTGTATAATGTATGAATCGTTGTATAAAATTTGTATTTAAGTTATCAATACTATCTTTTTACATAAAGTCATTGATATGTATCACACATGACATACAATATACTTACAAAATTGTAGTAAAGTTGTAGTATAATTATATATAAATTGTATTCTATTGTAATATATATATTTTTTTTATTTGAATGTTGTATGAAAATTAAAAAATAGTTGTATCATGTATGAATTGTTGTATAAAATTTTTATTTAAGTTATCAATACTATCTTTTTACATAAAGTCGTTGATATGTATCAAAACTGTATTAAGAGAGTAAGCTTCGATTGGAATTTTAGAGAGGAAGAAGCACACACCACAAAAAAAATATATACAAATCAGATACAAAGTATATACAAAAGACACATTGTATAAAATTTGTATAAAAATTATATTTAAATAGTATGATATTGTAGTTGAATTTAAATGGATAGAAATAATGTATGAAAGTTGTAGGTAAGTTGTAAATAAGTTGAGTTTTTACTACGTATGTTGTTGTAAATATTCAAATTTGCATTAAATTTGTATGAAATTTATTTTTAATGTATGTTGATGTACCATATATTGTTCTTAGAGATAGAGATTTTATGTGTTTCGTTTGAATATAAATATGCAATGAAATTTAGATTCAATAGAAGTTCTCTTTAAGATCTTGTTAAAATCAGTCCGAAATTCTCCTTAACTTTCTATATAAAACAGTTTACATTATGCAATATGCAGTTCAAAAACTAAAAGCAAAAAGTGCAACTTTTTTAATAAAAAAATTTAAAGTAAATAAATAAACGTGCAAGCTTTATTAATTTGCATGTGATTCTTCTTCAACAATATCTATAAAATAATAAGCAAAAATTATTTTGATGATAATGTAAGATACTATGTGTGCTTTCAACAGTGACCTTTTTTATTTGGGATAAGTCATAGTGAAAAATTTTATACTCCCTGCATCATATTTCGTTTTTACTCCTTTCTGTTAAAATCCATCCCAAAATATGTAATTACTTGATTTGTTTTGTGGAAAATGTTGACTGTTTGAAGTATCTTTGATCCCAATATTCTGGAGAGAAGAGGGGAGTGAGGAGAGAAAAAAAGGAAAAATGTGTAACTAAATCTCTTAATTGAAGGCACTAATAATGGATTGGGAGCCTTTTAATTTGGAATGTATGTAATTTGTAAGTAATCCTTGTTTAGTGCGGGTAATATACAAAATTAGAACAATTTTGGTAAATAAGTTCCAAATATTGTATAAGAACAAAAAAATTCCTTTAAAAAAATTTTCGTGAAGTGAAAAGGTTTGATTTCTTTCTTTAACAAGTATAGAGAAGAAGGATTTGCAACTGCTATGATTTCTGCAACGAAAATTCCACTTGAAAGGAATATCAAACCCGAATTTTGTGAGAAACGTATGATATATTGGAAGTAACAGTTTGATGAGAATGCTGATAATAAAATCTCAAAATCTTTCCACGAGTCCTCTGGAGTTGATTACTTTCTACATAGTAGACAGACTATTTTTTTCACTTCAAAATAGATTTGAGCAATTCGAAGTATATGAAAATATTATTGATTTTCTATTTAGCGGCAAAAATTAAGATCACTAGATGATGAAAATTTGAAAAAATATTACCTTAATCTTGAATGTTCCTTAAAGCATAATAATCAATTCGATATTGATGGTTTAATTGATTTATTTTCGGAATTAAAAATATTAAGAAAAATCGTACAATTAGAAGATAACATTTTAATTGATACACTTGGTCAAATAAAAATATTTGATTCTTTTTCTAATGCCTATATTACTTATGGAATAATGTTAATAAGTCTTGTTACCGTCGTTTCGGTGGAAAGAAATTTTCAAAATTAAAATAGATAAAATCTTACATAAGATCAACAATGTCTCAAGAAAGGTTAAATGGATTAGGTATATTGTCAGACTTATTAGAGTTATTGATTATAAGAAAATTATTAATAACTTTGTATTTAAAAAATGCTAGAAAAATAGAGTTCAAATAAATAAATAAATAAAAATTTAAGGTCCTTCGTAAAGTTTGGCTTTAGGCCACAGAATTTGTCGGGCCGCCCGCTAATAAACACAAGTTAATTCTAGTTTCACGAGCTCAAATCTGAGTGACCAAGTGAACCTCAACCAAAACAGTTATTAGAAGTAAGCGGTTATGAATGTGTGAGGCCTGATTAGTGGAGCTCCACTTGCAAAGGTAAGGAACAGATGAGAGGATATGCAAGATTTTCGAAAGCAAGAAATGCGGTTTCCACCAAAAACTTTGCACATATAACCAATTTCTGCTTTAAAAGTTTCAGCTTTGGCTCCTCATTTTCACTCAGTTTTTCCTTTTCTTGTTCTATAATATTGGAACTAATTCCAGCCTACTGTCCCAGGACCTCCACCTAAGCCTCCCAAAAAGTAATGTTTCTCTTTCCATAGTTGTTTTTGCGAGGTGCTATATATGTTTTCTACGTTTGAATTTTGCTCCGTTATTGTTCGAGTGTCAATTATATTATGCCATAAGTTTGGAAACATAAAGGTCTGATTAATCATGAAAGGCGAATGTCATCCTCACCCTCACTCATTATAAGATTTGGCAGTACTCTTATTTAGGCTAATATGTTGTGATTTTCTTTTTCCTCAGTTCTTTATAATTTGAGGCTTTCATTTATGTTCATAGTTGTTTTAGGAAAAAATGGCAGATGGTGAGGATATCCAGCCACTTGTCTGTGATAATGGGACTGGAATGGTTAAGGTAGCACCAAATAACATTCATTAAAATTCAACTCTATCCCAAATCATAAAATTCCTCCTTTAATTTGACTTGTTTTAATGTCATTTAATAGGCTGGATTTGCTGGAGATGATGCTCCAAGAGCAGTGTTCCCTAGCATTGTGGGTCGCCCTCGTCACACAGGAGTAATGGTAGGAATGGGACAGAAAGATGCATATGTAGGAGATGAAGCTCAATCCAAACGTGGTATTCTCACATTAAAATACCCAATTGAGCATGGTATTGTTAGCAATTGGGATGACATGGAGAAAATTTGGCATCATACTTTTTACAACGAACTTCGTGTAGCTCCAGAGGAGCACCCTGTTCTACTCACTGAAGCACCTCTTAACCCTAAGGCTAATCGTGAAAAGATGACACAAATCATGTTTGAGACATTTAATACTCCTGCTATGTATGTTGCCATACAAGCCGTTCTATCCTTATATGCTAGTGGTCGTACAACAGGTGAGTTGTTTCGACAGAAATTAGTTTTGTGACTTTACTGTAATGAACTGAATGTTTGCTGATCATTTAGGAAATTTGTTATGTAGGTATTGTCCTGGACTCTGGTGATGGTGTGAGTCACACTGTCCCAATCTATGAGGGATATGCTCTACCACATGCTATTTTACGTCTTGATTTGGCTGGTCGTGACCTTACTGATCACCTAATGAAAATCTTGACTGAGCGCGGTTACTCGTTTACCACCTCAGCTGAACGGGAAATAGTGAGGGACGTAAAGGAAAAACTCTCATACATTGCTCTTGATTTCGAGCAAGAACTAGACACATCAAAGACTAGCTCTTCTGTTGAGAAGAGCTATGAGTTGCCTGATGGACAAGTTATTACAATTGGTTCTGAGCGTTTCCGATGCCCAGAAGTACTTTTCCAGCCTTCGATGATTGGAATGGAAGCTGCTGGTATTCATGAAACGACATACAATTCGATCATGAAGTGTGATGTGGATATCAGGAAGGATCTTTATGGAAACATTGTACTTAGTGGTGGTTCGACTATGTTTAATGGAATTGCTGATAGAATGAGTAAAGAAATAACTGCATTGGCTCCAAGCAGCATGAAAATTAAGGTTGTAGCTCCACCAGAAAGGAAATATAGTGTTTGGATTGGAGGCTCTATTTTGGCTTCTCTGAGTACCTTCCAACAGGTTAGTAAAATCTTGAAACTCGACTTAAAGCAATTATGTTTATTGTCATTAGTACATAAATTTTGCTTGAGTTTATGGTCTTTTGCAATATCATAACACTTGTAGGCACTGTTACATGTGCAAAGTTTAGTTACATCACATTATTTCTGAGTTTAGTTACTCACATTATGTCTGAGTTAATAGATATTTGCTACTATAAAAAGGTGGAAAAAAAACTAATTATGCGTTACACTTTGAAATGCAGATGTGGATTGCAAAGGCAGAGTACGATGAGTCTGGTCCCTCTATCGTCCACAGAAAATGCTTCTAATTCTTTATAACCGCGCGTAAAGGAATTTTCCAGAATTGGCAGAAAATCCAGATCTTCTAGTGACATTCTTGTTCTGAACCTTTGGCCTTTAATTGTAACACGAATTGTTTCCAAGTATCTGTATATTACGTGCAGAAATATAAATACGCTGAGAATGATAGTGCCATTATAGTTTCACACTTGTGCTAATATGTTAGCGTGATTTTTGGGGCTAGTCTGTGAAATATTGTGTCAAAGACGACTACATAAGAAGATAAAATTTGTAAGGTATTGTTCTTACAATGTTTAAGGACGAAATTGCAGCCTTTTCACTCTACCTTGGTTGGAAATAAGACTTCTCTCTGAACTATTAAAAAAACATTACTGATTTTTACTGATAACTTTAGTGCATGCTGTGGAAGGGCAGTGGCATTAAATTGTAGTGCACTAGTTTGCTCACCGTGACAATTGTCAACACGTTTTGGCAATATTTTAGCAACTTAAGCCCTAGAAAATTACTTTATACAGCTATATTCCATGAAAAGAGGAGAGATTAGGGGTGTTCATAAAAATTTGAAAAACCAAACCAAATCGATCAAAAAAACTGATACTTTTTGGTTTGGTTTGGTTTTGGTTTTGAAATTTAAAAACCAATCAAATTTGGTTTGGTTTGGTTTTGGTGTTAATAAAAAAAACTGAACCAAATCGAATATAGGAGAAGCTATTTTAAATTTAGAATTATACCTATATGTATATGTACACTTTTATACAAAGTTTCAAAATGTTTATCGTAAATGTTAATCGTTTGCACTTTTAATATAGTTCTTTACCTTTACATTCTAGTTTGATTAGTAATTTTTTTTGTTAAGTGTAATAATCTATTTTATGTTAAAATAATATATTTTTAATTGAATCCTTAAATTATTCATCACTATTTGATTCAATTATCATTAATATATCTTGGTAAATAATAGATTTCTCAAAGGACAATTGATTTGATAGTGTTACATTAAAAATATGATCGCCGAAATATATGTTTGGTAGTGTATGTCTTATATTTAAGAAAAACCGACAAATAACCGAAAAAATCGAAAAACCGACATAAACCGAATCGAGAAAAAACCGACTTAATTGATTTGGTTCTAATATTTGAAAAACCGACTTACTTGGTTTAGTTTCTTTTTAGGGAAAAACCGATCCAAACCGAACCATAAATACCCCTAGAAGAGATAATAGGAAAATATGAAGATTTTCATTTTGATTTTATAAAAATTGGTTACTGAACTAATGGAAATTGATTAGAAAGGTCACTTTACTTTGTTTTGTACCTAAAAGGCCACTCAATTTTTCCTTTGTAACTGAAAAATCATTCTATGCAATTTAGAGTCTGTTTGGAAAGCCACTCTGTCATTAGAATTGGTGTAATTACTAGGGTAGTAATTACACAGCCTAGTAATTACTCAGTTGTGTAATTACGACGACCTGTTTGTTTGTCATAGTGTAATTACAGTGTAATTACAAGTTTACTGTTTGGTTGCACAAGTGTAATTATACAGTTAGATTAAATTTTAAATTAAGCAATTATCAAAACTTAAGAGTTAATATAATAAATATATGCCTATAAATTTTTATAAGTATAAATAATATTATATTTGGTATTTAAGATGTATATTTTTCGTGAATATACATTAATAAGTAATCACATATTTATAACTAATAATGTAAAAATAATTTATCTATATATTTTAAATTAATAATATTTAGTTTAGATACGTACAAAAACTAAAATATACGTTTTTTTTGTAAGAACATCATGGAATTCATATTTGATAAAATAAATTAATATTTATAAATATAATGTCATAATATTATTCAATTGTTTGACAAAACCGATCTATCAATTCTAACTAAAAAAATGAACAATATGCGACGTGAGCCAATACTACTAAAACAAGTAAATTGGAACCGAATATAACACAATTTAAATTTTCAAAAAAAATTATTTAGCATATGTCCAATTCCAACATAATAACAGTAAGTTCCACTATAATTTTAGATTAGGAAACATAATAAGTTTATAACCACATTTAACAATGAAATTTCACTTTAATTACATCACTCACTATATGACAAGTTTGTAAATAACTCATTATTTATAATATTAGGAGGTATAGTTTCAAAAAATAGAATAGTAAAATAAATAAAAATAAAATATAAGCAATTACATGAAATAACAAGAAATAAAGGAAGAGAAATAAAAGATAAATAATGTACAAAGAAAAATATATTTTAAAATTTTAAAAGAAATTGAAAAGTAAAAATAAAATAATAGAAATAAAAAGTTATAAAGAAAATAAATAAAAATAAAAATAAAAAGGAAAGAAAATAAAAAATAACCTTGTGATTACACAGTGTAATTACCACCAATTCTCACCTCGCCCTTGAGAATTGGAAAGTGTAATTACACCCAATTCCATGCTGACCAAGTAATTACTTGGCCAAACAAACATGTCAAACTGTATAATTACACCCAAATCCAATTCCTATGTGGCTTTTCCAAACATGCTCTTAAAGATATTTGGCATTTTTTCTTTTCAACCCAACCACGACTTTTCAGTTAAGAGGGCTAAATTGAGTGACGTTTTAGTTACAAAACAAAGAAAAATAACTTTCCTAACCAATTTTCATTAATTCAGTAACTCCTCTAAAATGTATCCCCTCCCAAAAAAAACAAGGCAAAGCAGAAAGCACATTTCAAATTTCTTTTCCTTGTCTCTTTCTTTTTTCTGTTGGATTGAAGTGGTGTGTGAGGGACGTCATATATGCATATCATATTGTATACCGTGTATACCGATGTGTCAATTTCCCTATTACTTTTGCTTCACCTTTTGTTTCAAGGGTCTGTAATGCCCAAATATAGGGTCCAATAGCGTATTCGGCCTCCACCCTTTATTTAAGCTCTATTAGTAGTAATTCTGTCATATGCCTTCAAACTAAAATCTGTTGTCAAACTTGAGTTTTGAACCAAACCAAAGATCTACAAAAATAGCTATTTTCATGTCACTATACAAGTTTTGACTAGTTTAAATAAGTTCGGGCAAAAATAGCTTTTGGGTCAATAGTTAGAGTACATTTCCTAGCAGATTTCCAGAAGATTTGTCTTACCACAACTCAGGGAGGATCCCAGGAGTTAAAGTACAATACATCATGGCGGATTACAAGTAGTATCTGATAGATATGCTTATTACGAGTTCCGACGATATTGAAGTCACGTGACTCACGTAACCTTTTGTATTGACTCGGTTAGTTGAGATAGTTAGAGGCTATAGTGTATAAATACACACTGCTGAACATTGAAGAAACAGAATGTTAATGAGATTTCATTTCTACAACTTTGATTCTCTCTTCTTAGCTTCGAGATTCTTCTAACATGGTATCAGAGAAGCGATTAGGGCTCTGAATCTACTTCTCCTCTTCTTCTTCAACTAGTTAGTCCGCCATGGAAGACAACTCAACACCTCAAATTGACCATCGTCATTCGATCTATCTTCAACCATCCGATACGCCTGGAGCAGTTCTAATAGATATCAAGCTAACATGTCCTGAAAATTACATATTGTGGATTAGATCGATGCGTTTGGCTTTATTGGGAAAGAAAAAGCTAGGTTTTGTAGAAGGAACATAGGTGAAGAGTTTATACAAAGGAGAATTAGCAGATCTGTGGGAGCAATGTAATGTTGTAGTTGTCTCGTGGATTGGGAGATGTGTGTCGCAGCATCTATTGCCGAGCATCATCTACGCATCAAATGCAATGAAGGTCTGGGCTAAGTTCAAGAAAAGGTTGGAAAATCTAATTTGAGTAGATTTTATCACCTTTGGACTCAGATCGGAACCCAAACTCAAGGTAGTGATTTTGTTACCACATGCTTTACTAAAATGAAAGATTTTTGGGATGAACAAGACATTTTGATACCAGGTAAAGGATGTAATCGTAAGGAATCAGAACCATTTTTTGAAATGTTTTATCAGCAACGCCTGGTATAATTTCTAGGAGGATTAAATGAGACTTATACACATGTTCGCAGTCAAATTTTGTTAAAAATCCTTGTGTTATCAGTAAATGAGATATATGCATTAGTGATTCAAGAAGAAATCCAAAGGACTCTTGGTGTAATGGACATGAATAAGGAGTCATTGACCATATTAGCTGGCAGGGAACAAGTGATGAAAGCCAAAAGGTTAAGTGTAGTCTGTGAACATTGTGGGTATAAAGGGAATCAAAAGGAGAATTGCTACAGAATTGTGGGATATCCACCTGATTTCCAAAGCAAAAGAAAGCCAATGCATGAGAAGGGTGCTGGTGGCTTCAAGACTTATACAAATAATACAACAGTTGAAGGAAATAATTCTACTGAGGGACACAGTTCTACTAAAAACCAGTGTTAAGGCCATTATTTTACAGAGGAGGAGTATAAGTAGCTTGTAGACTTGCTAAACAAATCTCCAACTATTGATTGCAAGGTCAACATGACAGGTATTGTCTCCATGTTATCGAGTGATTATCCTTTTGAATGGATCATTGACTCAGGGGCCTCTCATCATATCAAATCCTGCAAAGAGAAACTAGTTGATATCAATAAGTTAGGAAGTCGGATAAGTAGAAAAGTACAGGTGCCAACTGGAAACAAATCACAAATAACAGATATAGAAAGTGCAATAATCTTAGAGGGACAGAGAATAAAAGATGTTCTACATGTGCCACACTTCAAGTTCAATCTACTTTCAGTGTCAAAACTAACCAAAGACCTTGTTTGAACTGTTAAATTTTTCCCTAATTTGTCTTTTACAGGGTCTTTACAGTGGTAAGGTGATGGAGATTGGTAGAGAAATATATGGTTTTTATATCCTTAGAGAAGCAATAAAACTAATAGCAACAGCAGCAATGATAAAAGGAAATTATAATACAAAATTATGGCATTCAAGATTAGGACATCCCTCAATGAAGACAATGCAGCACATTTCAATCTTGAAAGGTTTGGCAGATGAACATGCTCAGCAAGAGTGTCAAATATGTCCAATGGCAAAGCAACATGGGACAACATTCCCAGACAGCACAAGTAAAACAGACGGTAGTTTTGAGCTTGTACAGCTATATATTTGGGGTCCTTATAAGCAACCTACATATGAGAGAAGGTATTACTTTGTAAAAATTGTTGATGATTATAGTAGATATACATGGTATATTTAGTTCAATCTAAACGTGAAGTGATAGCTGTGTTGACTAAATTCTTTTAAATGATAAGGAACCAGTTTGATATGAATATTAAAGTACTGCGATCTGACAATGATATAAAATTCTTCAATTTTAAATGCAGTGCTTTATTTTCTGATCTTGGAATAATCCATCAAAGTAGTTGCTCATACACCCCAGGACAAAATAGTATTGTGGAAAGGAAACATAGACATATCTTGGAGGTTACAAAAGCCTTAAAAATTCAGAGTTCAGTTCCAATTAGATTTTGGGGAGAATTTATTAGAACTTTAATTTACCTAATTAATAAGCTCCCAACTGCAGTCCTCAAAGGCAAGTCACCTTATGAAATGCTTCATGGCAGAGCACAAAAATTGGAACATTTGAGGATGTTTGGGTGTTGTGCTATGCCAGTGTTTTACTAATGGGAAGATAAATTGTGTTGCGAGATCTAAGAGAACAGTATTTATGGGATATTTAAAAACACAAAATGGTTACAGGTTATATGACCTGGAGTCTAAGTCTTTCTTGATAAGCAGAGATGTTTCCTTCAGGGAAACTGTTTTTCCTTTCAAGGAAAGGAACCATGGAGACAATGAAAGATGGTGATCCATTCCTACTGGATTCAATTCCTAAACCAGAAGCAAGGCCTCATATTACCAACTCAGATGATGACCAAGATATTGTGTCTGACACTTCTTCAGAAGGAGCACATTTGGAGAATACAACAGATGTAGAGGAATACCTGGCCAACTCTGAGGCAAATATCAGTCCCAATAGTACTGATAATATCTCAAAATCTAGCATACCAGCTGAGATGAAATAACAACAGATTGTCATAAATGAACAAGATGTAGATGAGCAGGTTGTTGACTAGAATGCAGGTGAACAACTTGAAGAGTTAGTTATAGGAGATCAATGTGATAGCCAAGAACCAACAGGGGTAGACCTAGTAGAGTCTCTAAGCCTAGGGGTGGGCGTTCAGGTAGTTTGGATTGCATATGAAATTTCGGTTTGGATTTTCAGTTATTGAATTGATGAAATGACAATCCAAATCCAATCCAAATAAGTTCGGATTGGATCGGATTTTTTAAGTTCAGTTTCGGATTAATTGGTTTGGATATTTTGGATTTTCGGGTTTGAGCTTATAAGTTGAGATGTCTCTTCTTTTTACAAAAATGAATATCCAAATTATGAAGTACTCATGTTAAATTGCCTGAAAAGTTCTTCATTCTCACTGCAATCATCCAAATAAAATATTAAAGTAAGGAAATTATTATATAAAAAAATATAATAGAGACGTTAATATGATATATAAGAAGTAGAAATAGCAAAATCATGTTCAAGTAGAAAATATTCTCAATAACTAAGTTATTAATATTGATATATATAACAATATCTAATGGGTAGGGTATTAAACTTATTACTATTGACTAGGGGTGTTCAAACCAAACCGGATAACCGCACTAAACCGAAAGACCAAACCAAACCGATTAAAAACCCGACTAGGTTTGGTTTGACTTGGTTTGGTATTGAGTAAAAAAAAAATTCGAACCAAACCGACATATAAATATATAAATTTTATTTATATTTTTAAAACTTTGTAGTGATTTTTCTTTAGAAAATATAGAAATATTTGGGATCCTCTCATGTATTAACCTTGAAAGCGTAAATTAACGAAAAATTATTGTTAGACAACTAAGAAAATAACTATCGTGTGTTACTAAAATATTTCTCTCATTATAATATTTTAATAAATTATATGTTTGTCAATTTTTTCCATATTTACTAAACATATATTCACTTATCAAAGCTTTATCTAGAATTTTAATAACTTAAGATTGAAATAATATTCATGTAACAAAAAAACCCGAAAAATCCGACAAAACCGAACCAATCCAAACTGATATAATTGGTTTGGTTTGGTTTTGATAAAAATCGAACCAACCCGGTCCATGTACACCCCTACTATTGACATATGGATAATAGACTAAATATAAATTATAATAATTTTAAATTTTTGGATATCCAAAAAAGTACCAAATCCAATATCCAATCTGAAATCCAAAATTTTTAAAATTTAAATCCAAAATCCAATCTGTAGTACGAAAATCTAAGAAATTCGGATTTCGGGTTTGCCCAAAATATGCCTACCCATATCTAAGCCTCCTACATGGCAGAAGGACTATGTTACTGGGAAGAAAACGTCATCCTTCTGTTAGTACCCTATTAATACTCATATATCTTATGATCATCTTCGTGACTCCTATCAATCCTACATAGGTCTTGTCTCAACTGTTGCAGAACCAAGAAGCTTTAAGGAGGCATCTCAAGATGAGGAGTGGATAGAATCCATAAGGAAGGAAATAACTGCCTTGGAGGACAACCACACTTGGGAAATTGTTGATCTCCCAATAGAAAAATAAGTTGTGGGATCTAAATGGGTATATAAAGTCAAGTACAAAGCTAATGGAGAAATAGACAAGTACAAGGCCAGGTTAGTGGCAAAAGGGTACACATAACAAGAAGGTTTGGACTATCAGGAAACATTCTCACCAGTTGCAAAGATGGTAACAATGAGAACAGTGATAGCTATTGTAGCCTCAAGAGATTGGGATCTTTCATAAATGGATGTCAATAATGCTTTTTTACAAGGAGATTGAAGAAGTATACATGGATTTGTCTCAAGGTTTTCACAGAGAGGGGGAGCATAAGGTATATGCAAGTTACTTAAGTCACTCTATGGCTTAAAACAGGTTTCACGACAATGGAACATCAAGCTCATTGATGCCTTAGTAGAAGCAGGCTATAAGCAGAGTTCTTATGATCACTCTCTATTCACAAAGAGACATGGAGATGATATAGTCATAATTTTAGTGTATGTAGATGATATTCTCTTCGCAGAGAGTAACATGAAGATGAATGAAGAAGCCAAAGACACCCTTCATAATAGCTTTAAAGTGAAGGACCTATGAAGGTTGAGATTCTTCCTGGGGATTGAAGTTTTAAGGTCTAATTCTGGGATTTAAGCAGCTTTAGAATTGCTTGAAGACATTGGCTTCAGTGGGCCCAAACATGTTACTGCACCACTAAAGGTCAACCTTAAACTTACATCTGTTGAGTATGATACTCATGTTGGGAAATCTGATGATGAGCAGTTGACAGATGCTAGAAGTCATCAAAAATTAGTGGGCAACCTGCTTTATTTGAGTATCACCAGACCAGACATCAGTTTTGCAGTGCAAGTACTGAGCCAATTCATGCAAAATCCAAAATTGTCACATTGGAATGCAGCTTTGAGATTAGCAAGGTACATTAAGAGGTCACCTGGACAAATGTGTACTCTTAAAAAGGGGAACTGATATAGGAAAGTTAGCAGCCTTCTGTGATTCAGACCAATGTTTTAAAAGGTGGGGGCGTGAGGCGAGGCGTTTTAGCTATGACAAGGTGAGGCATAAGCCCTGAGACATGGGGCGTAAGTCCCACGGATCTTTAAATTTTACTAATTTCAAGAATTTTAAAATAGTATAAAATAAAAAATAATTATAAAAATTACATTAAAATTACAAAACTATAATAAATAATCTATTTAAAATATTCTTATAAATTATAATTCAACCATGAATAATACGAAAAGTATGACATATATCATAATATGCAAATTAGCTGCAACGTTGTTACAACTCAAACAACAAAAGTAATATATTCTATACAAAATTTTATACGTATCTCTTAAGGAGTAATGAATCTTGAAAGAATTTCAATATTATAATTTGATTTTTTATAAATAAAATACTCCTTTTATTTAATATGCTTTCTATTTGAAAGAGAATTTATATAAAAATATCATTCACAATTTAAATATGATTCTCTAGCATCATTTATTTTTAAGTTTGAACAAGTTAATAAAGTGACACATAATTCACCATATAATACCATGATAACTAATCATTTGTGAATAGTTAATAGTTAATACTAAACTATTAAATTAATAAGTATTGTATCACGAAACATGAAAAAAAATATTTAAGAAAATAATTATAAAACAATTATGGACTATTATATAATAAAGATATAACAAAAGTTAATAGATAAATATTTTTTAAATGAAAGATTTATTTAAAGTTTACCATCATAGCAGTCTTAGTGAATAACGTGCAATAATTTTTATTTTAATTATGACATAAAATACTCTCAACTTAATGATTTATGATTAAGAAAAAAATAATTTTGAATAGTCAACGATTTATTAAGAAAATGTGCGCATTTACAAGGTTAGTTATACTTAATTGCATAAAGTTCTATTAGGCGAGCCCAGTACGCTGGGCGTTGGGTGTGTCCGAGGCGTAAGCCTTGATGGTCGAGGCGTAAGCCCCACGGAACTAAGCCCCACACATAAACCCAAGGGCGTTTTACGAGTGCTCCGTCCGGGGATTCTGCCTTTTAAAACAGAGATTCAGACTGGGCTGCTTGTCCAAATACGAGGAGATCAGTAACAGGCTATGCAATCAAGATAGGGGAGTCTTTGATATCCTGAAGGTCCAAGAAACAACAAACCATTAGCAGAAGTTCAGTTGAAGATGAATAAAGAAGTATAGCAGCAGCTGTAGCTGAAGTAGTTTGGCTAGAAGGTCGGTTGAAAGAATTGAGTGTTGACATATCAACACCAGTAAAATTGTTCGGTGACAGTAAAGCACCAATGCAAATTGCAGCTAATCCAATATATTATGAGAGAATGAAACATATCGAGATTGACTGCCATTTCATTAGGGAGAAGATCAAGAAAAGACTGTTTCAATCAGAATATTTGGATAGCAAACATCAACTAGCTGATCTTTTTACAAAAGGGTTAGGTCCAGCTCAACATCATTATCTGTTATCCAAGTTAAGAGTGTTAGATGTGTACCACCTTCCAGCTTGAGGGGGAGTATTGAAGTCACGTGACTCACGTGACCTTTTGTATTGAGTCGGTTAGTTGAGACAGCTAGAGGCTACATTGTATAAATACACAGTGTTGTACATTGAAGAAACAGAATGTTAATGAGATTTCATTTCTTCAATTTTGATTCTCTCTTCTTAGCTTCTAGATTCTTCTAAGAGACGATCATCAAAAGTTTAATACATATTGTGTTGTAATTTTAAAATAAATTATTTATAAATTCTGGCGGATAGCCTGGAGTTTCTAATGGATTTATCAACAATAAATACTCATTTGTGTTTTTTTCAACAATCAAGCTCCACAAAGTCCAATGGGTCTTCAATTTTATACGACACAACAACACATATAAAGACGAAAACGGAGGAGGAGGAGGAGGTTAAGTTCTAACGGATTTTTTTTTTTTTGGAACAACTTCTCTTAACAAGACAAAAATTAAATATCGATCCTTAAAAATAACATTGGGTGAAAAGTAATTCTTGCAAAAACAATGTGGAAAGATGAAGCTGGATTCTCTTGTGTGTTTGTTACGACGCAAAATAGCAATCTCCGATATTAGAAAGTCTTATCAAAACACTATTAGAATTGATAATAATTTTTTTCTAAAAAAAAATATTTAGACTTTCCAAGCAACCACAAGAAGTCATTTTCAGAAAACGTATTTTTCTTTTCCAGAAAGTAAGTCATTTTTCGAAAAATATCTTCCGCCCCGTCGTACTAACCAGGCAACCACACAGCTAAAAAATTTCTTAATATCTAAAACGAGACTATCAATGGAAATATGCATATATTTATTATCGTCCACGTTCAATGTTTTCTTATCAAGTCTGTCCAGCTTCATGAATATGTTGAATATGAAGATACAAAATGTAGTTTTTAAAATTAAATAATCAATTTTGAGTATTTTTTAAAGTGATTTAATTCTACAATTTCTTGAAGCTAGATCCTTATCTAGATGCTTCAATGTTTCTGGATTGTTCTCTTTGATACAAAATGTTGACTAGAAGAATGATGGACCAGGGCGGAGGGAGATCGTATAACTTACAGGTTCGACCGAAACGAGTAGCTTTCGTTCAAATCATGTATTTGTGTTAAGAAATTCATTGAACATGTATAAATTAGAACCCAGTAACTTAAAAGATTTAGAATCCCGAACCCATAAGTTTTAAATCTTAGCTCCACCTCTGTGATGGACCATAGACGTGCAATTTTTCCATCCATAAAATCCCATGCCAAAAGTTCCTAGTTTTTCAACTCATACACGATATGCCATAAATTTATAATAAAAATCAAGGGGTTTCTGTTGACATTATTTAATGCAAGGAACTGAATTTTGAAAAATTTTGTCTAAGTTTCAGGATTGATCAGTTCACTAAAGTTAGCATCTACATACCTGAAATGTTGGCCCCAAAATTTATGACAAAATGACAGGTTTTCTTATTTATTGTTGATGAATTTGATACTCCAACTTCTTCATCTTCTACTACTACTCAACCTTCCCACCCAACTGCATTTTGCATTTACTACCCAAATTAAAAGATTGGGTAGCAGTTAGCAATAAGGGATGATTACATAACCCAGAATAGCTCTGAACCTGCTGCTATGTTTTTCTCTGACTCAGCTTGGCCATTCCTATTGCATGCAGAGTTACGTTGGTGGTTATAGAAGCTCAGGAAGTCATAAATACATACGTAGCGGTTCACGGTTCAATTCTAACAGAGACACAAAAAAAACACTAAGGGGTCGTTTGGTTGGAATATGAGTTATACCGGTATAAGTTATACCGGTATAAGTTATAATGGGATAAGTTATACCGGTATAAGTTATAATGGGATTGTTGTTTATTCATTGTTTGGTATGTTGTATTAAGAATGACAATTGAATAATTTATAAGAGAAAGGTATAAGTTATACC
>MU779797.1:12919-41857 GCA_026770625.1 Nicotiana glauca | reverse complement strand
GTGCTAATTACCCCACCATCTGTGAGGTATAAGTTATACCGGTGTTAAAATTAACACCGGTATAACTTATACCTGATTTGCTAACCAAACAGAATATGAAGGTGGTATTAATTCTTATACCACCCTTATACCACCCTTATACCTCATACCAAACGACCCCTAAATAATTTCTTCTCAACTACCTAAGTTTTGGTGGACAGAGTTATCAAAAATATGTTAGTGACAAAAAAATAGTCAAAATGCGTACTCGAAAAATACCGTCCTGGCATTATGTTTAAAAAAAGAAGTATATACGTAAAAAATTCAAATATCAGGAATATAATGTTTGATCCACGTAAGAATGACAAAGAAAAATCATAAAGACAAAAACATCAGAACAAAAAAGCAGATAAGAAATTGATTGCATGCCGCGTCGTTAAGACTAAGGAGAATTAATTGACTTGACTTACTTTAGGTGCTGACTTCAATTTGCGCAAGTCATTTAGAATGAATATGTCTATTGAAAAGAACAAAAAGATTTAGAAAAACAGGTACAAACGTATAACTTTGAAGTTTGAACATAATTAAAGTCGCATGAAACACGGGAGGTACTAATAGACAGACCAGACAATTATTACTCATTCCGTTTCACAATAAATGTCCAATTTACTTTTTTATTTTGGTTCAAAATAAGTGTCCAGCTATGTAATCAACAATTTGTTTTTACAAAATAACCCTATGTACATATCCCTAAAAAGTTTTCTTATTCCTCACATTAAATGTTTAATTAGGGATAGTTTAGTCATAGTAGGTATTTTCATATAAAATTTAGTATTTTCTTAATAGGCGTGCTAAAAGTAAATTGAACACCTATTGTGAACAGGAGGGAATAATTTTTTATAGTCAAAAGTTGTAAAGCCAAGCATTAGAAAAAGACTTACAAATTCTTCTTCTTCCTTTTTATAATCAAAAAGACTTTAGACTTTGTTAATGAGTTTATGGGAAATGCAATAACATGCAAAAGATGTGATATTGATGCTGCTGCAAGTTGAAAACAGAATGGTGTCCTGAGTACAGAAATTGAAAATTTTGGAGAACATTCTTTAATTTTTTAGAGATGTCATTTATTAGAGAGAAATTACAATTTATATGACAGCTTATAAACGGATAAAGAGTTGATCTAAACACCTTTACAATCCCATCACCACTACATTTTACAACTAAGACATCACTGGTTCCAGGGCTTAGCTGCTATTTTAGAAAATGGTGACAAGGAAAGAACAAAAATTGGATGTTTGATTGTCATTTTGAATAGCTCTATACGATTTTATCTTCTTATTTTTTTCCCTACTTATGCACTGGATCTCCATATTCTCCCCTCCAACGAAATAACAATAATTGAAACATCATCATGGTACCGGCGTCTATCCCCTTGTGGAATTTCAAGCAACTCGTGAAACTCCAAACCTGAAATGAAACACAATCACACAGATAAATTTACATCTTTTTTCCCCTAGGACCTATTCAAGCATTTTGCATATGTAAAAGTAATTACCAGCTCTTTTGGCTGCGCGAAACAATACTTTCTCAATAAGATGTTGTGCAGGATCTCCATCTGGTGACCATGAGATGAAATGTTCAACTTCTAAAACAGCTTCTTCATTTGTGAAGTACTGATAAAGCCCATCAGATGACAGTATCAAAAACCTGTCTCTCGGCCCTAATCTGTGATGATGGAGAGACGGTAGACAACTGATGTAGGGAGAAGTTCCAATATAATCAATTCTGAACATCTCCAGAAGCGCATTGTTCCATTTAGGCTGCAGGAGAGTGAGCAGTTTAAAGTTAATTATATACTCGAGCATAAGAGTCAAAAGCAGAGGATATGTTATAATCTTTTCTCAATAAGAATTGATTCAGCAATTCGTCTATCTCTAACATGATAATGGTGTTTGACAAACTATAATGCTGTTGGAGATAAAACAGTCCTTCTGTTGAGGTGTATAAGTTCTTAACCAGTATTCATCTGATTAAGGGGAACATCACATTCATATAGGAAACTACCAATAGATCCGTAACTGAAAGAGCATTGTATTTTAGATGCCAAATGAACATTTAGCGTAATGTCCTGTAGCCAGCAAATGGCACTTCAGAAGTCAAAGAAGAAACATTCAAATTTCAGTTCTGTTTTTCTATCATTAGAAAAAAAAAATGTACCAGCACTTGGAAGTAAATTATTCATGCTTTTAAGGTGTATACTATAGCAAAAGAAGTTGTTAAATGCAAAATGTTTGATCACAGGAACAACACGACGATGCTAACAAGTAGCATGTTGCCGAATATGCCTTTAAATTAGAGAGAGAAGTAGCTTTTGCCATGTGTTGAAAGGGTTTATGAAAAAGCATAAAACTTTGTTCTCAACAAGAAATATCCATTCATATGGTGTGAATAAAGCTAGCATTCTTTCACAAGCACAAAAGGGAATCAAAAACACATCTTTTTTTTTCCTACTATATTCTCAAGGGTTGACTTGTAAACAAGCTAGAAAACCAAATATTCTGTAGTACCTGTTTCAGGAAACCAGCACCAAAAGCACGGGTAACCTTCAAAGAACCTTTCACGCGGTCATTCATCAAAGCACATGCATCATCTGGATGTTCACTTCTTATTCTTTGAACTTCCTGAAACACAACATAATAAATCAAGTTAACCAATCAATCGAAAAAAAGATTTTTTTTTTTTTTTTAAAGGATAGATCACCAAGAACTTTATTAGCCTAAAAGACATCTAAAATCTTAAATTAGATTAGCATACCTCTTCTACAGATGTGCTATGATCTGTACTAAGCTGACTAGCAGTTAAATTAGGTATACTGTTCGACTCATCACCATCTAAAAGCTCAAGATCATTCAAAGTCTCTTCATTGATCCGCTCCAAATCTTGGCTCCAGAGATTAGGCTCCTTCTTTTGAGCTAACACAGCTCGACTATCGCCTACATTCATCACATAAACATCCTCCCCTTTCATTAACATAACAAGAACACAAGAACCCATCAAAGCTAATTCAGGATTCTCCATAACCATCCTATCAGCTAGATCCAAATATGCCTCCTCTGTTTTCTTCAGTGCTTGAGAAAGAGCTTTCAAAACATCTGCATGATTAACTGATCCTGATCCATTAGAACCATTTCCATTCAGCTGCTCCTTCAATCTCCTATCAAGCTCTAATCTTTCCCTATCCCACTCGCAACGCCACCTCCTCTGATTCTCTTCCCATTTCTTTGCTAATCCTCTGTACTTACTCTTTGAAACCTTCCCCCTCTTTTTCTTTAACCGCGAATCGAAATAAAGATCCTCTCTATCTGAAGGATAATTCTCTTGTTCAACACATCTTGAACAACCATCTTTAGTCCTATCCCTTGTAAAATCATCATCACAAGTCTGATTTGATTCTTCTTTCACTTCCAAACTCGAAGCTGGGATTGTACTATTATCAGTATTAGATGAATCTGACTTGTCATCCCACAGTAATCCCTTGAGTTCTTTGTGAACAGCTGGGTACAAGTTCGATACTAAAAAATCAGGTGCATCAGGACCATTAAATCCATCATAAATCCCAACAAAAACCCAACCATGTTCCTCAGAAACTACAACATGAACACGATCTTCACCAGCTTTCCCTTGAGCCCACTGAAGATTCTGATTTTCTAACGAGTCATCATCATCCAAGCTGCACTCACTGCTGAAGTTCACACTGCTGATTGTCAATTCGTTCTGCTTCTCAGAACCCACTATCCAATCACTTTCTTTCACTGAAATTGACCCTTTAATTGGTGCAACAATTGAATTTTGACCTCTTGATAAGGTCTTTGAAATAGCTCTTTGGAGGACCCGGATAAAAGACCCTTTTCTTGCTCTGGATCGAAGAGCAAAACCATGTGAATAACTTCTTTGGAACTGATCAGGACAATAGCTTCTTTCAAGAGGGCCCGAATAAAGACCACGATCGAGGGGGCCTGATTGAAATCCCCTCTCAATCGGGCCGGACATGAAGCCACGTTCAACCGGACCGGGACCCGATATAAGCCCCGAAGTCGAAAGCGGGCCGGAGTGGATAGAGGAGTTCCTCGGAATTGGCTGAAGAGGTATTGAAGCAAAGGACGTGGATCCTTCAAAGGCCGAAGACCGATCGATGCTGTTATAAGAATACAGATCGACAAACGCCGTGGACAGCGGCGTGGAGGTGTTGGCGCTGATGGAGGCGCCGGAGATTGACCGGAAAGTGGTGGTCTCCTCAGAGTGAACCTTGGAGGACAAAATTCGGGTCGGGTCGGGCCTGACGTAGCAGAAGGAGTGACCCAGGTCTTCAAGTGGGTCGGAAATCATTAAGGGAAAATCCTTCCGGCGACGGGACTCGACGGCACAGCCGCCGCCGCCGGTGAAGCAGACGCTAAGCTTTCCGACGCCGTTACCCATTTAAAGAAAAAAGACACTGAAACTAATAGAGCTAAAGAGATTTTTCAAATTTTGTGGTTTTGTTAAAACCTTTCAAAAAGCCTTCAAAGATTCATTTGTGTAAAGTGGGAAGACAGAAAAATGGGAGAAATGAGCAGAAAAAGAAGAGGTGAAGGAGAGAGAGAGGCGTTGACTTTTGGGTGGGAGGAGGTGTCTGTTTGAAATATAAGTTGTAATAAAAGTATAGTACAATAGTATTAACAACTTTTGGCGTTTGGTCATTTGTTTGGCTATTCTAACAATTTAATGTGTGATTTTTCCGATTTTCGTTTTAATTTTCGGCATTTAGTGTGTGGGAGGCGTTGACGTGAAGCTCTGGACCTAGACTGCAGACACTGACCCCACCCCACCCTGACTTTAACCCCAAAACGTCACCCTATCCCTGACCCCTGTCTATTACACCCAAATTACAACACTCTATGTAACAAGCTTCTTCGTTCTTGACGTAATTTGATTCCAAAATAATTTAGTAAAAGAATTTTTTATAATTTTTTAATACTAAACATGCATATATTCGTTTTTTTGGTCACGTTCTAACTTACGTTTTACAAAAAAAAATTACAAGCGTACCCACTTTTCGCGTAAAGTTCAGGCATACGGGCCTGAAGTAGCAAAGACAATCACGCAAATATTAACATTCTAGTAGACGGGTCTGAAATTGTTTGTAATATTGCTGAACTTAAATATTCTACTAGCTGAAGTTTTGTTATTAACAGTGTTCTAGTTCGAAGGATGTTTAAACAGAAAAAATAGATGAAGCAGAAAATTAAATCTGATCCCACAAATTTCTTGTGTCTCCTTAAGGAATTATAACCCTTCCACAGTTGCCAAGAATTATAGGTTACTTCCTCCCATGATAGAATGGAAAAACGTTTCTGTGATAGTGGCAATATAAATCACAGAATTCCAACGAACTCAAAGAAACGCTGCAAATCACACAACTTACTATTTTTCTTTTGATGAAAATGATGCAGTAGTTTAGTTAGGAAGAGGGAGAGTTTTTGAGAGAGATATCTGTAAAAAACTGAGTGTTAAATCTAGGCAAAACCTGTGGAATTTATAGAAAAATATTGGAAGAGGTGTGATGTTTGATTTGGAAAAGGTGTCTGTTCAGGATCTGAACGCTGCTTGCCGCGGTCCTACCGCGGTTATGCCAGGACTGCGGTCAGAGCAGCCTACAGATCCTGCAGATTGAATCTTTCGCGGTTACGCCAGGACCGCGGCAAGAGTGGCCTTCAGACACAGTATTCTAGCGCGGTACAGCAGCTAACTGACAAATATTTAATTAATTATTAAATAATTAATTAAATAAATTTTGTCCAAAAATAATTTTATCGATCATTTGACAAATCCAAAGCCAAAGCCGAAGCCGAGCGACGACGACGGCGCGAGGGGTTTCCCTTTTTCTCAACCTTTTGAGAGATAGAGAATGAGTTTCTCAATATAAACTCATATTGGATGGTTTCCCCATCCAATGTGGGACAATTCACTTGTCAAGACTTTAATGAATTTGAATTTTTCATTTCCCTCCAAAAGTTATCTCCTCCATTTCCCTTTCATTCCACTTGATTAAAGACAAAGAATGTCTTTAAACTCAATCAATCCCCCACATGAATGGGGAATGGCCTAAAAGAAGAATATATGCATGAAAACTATGTGATTTGCAATTAAGAATTAGCTGCATTTGGATAAGTAGGTTTCCCTTTGAACTTTCCATAGTGAACTTATATCGGATATACTCGGTCAATCGATAGATTTGATATCTTTGAACCGTCGAGCTTTGATGTATACCTAGACAACACAAGTCACACAATTAAACCTTAAACGTCTTTGGTTCTCATTGTTGTGTTCGTTTCAGCCATGAATACCTCCTGGTTTCATAAGTGTATAGAGAATTTGGCCTTGTTAACTTCTCCTTGAAGCGGCTTACACTTCACACTTACATAAGTGATTTCTAAGCTGTAATCCCAGATATTACATTTTTCTGATAATTCCTATATCAGAATTAGATAATCATTAAAAAGCTTTAATCGTTTTATCCTTGTTTCCTAACATTGTCCTTTCATGAGAATGGATTATTTTGACAATGTTTCACTGTCTTTCATAACTTTGTTTGATCTCCTTGAACCTAGATCTTAGGATCTCCAGTCTTCTAGGTAGAGTTACTGTTATGATTGACTTTCCATCGGCCACAAACCCATTCCCTTTGTTGTGAACTCAACTGCCTCTCTAGTAAGGCCTTTTGTAAGTGGATCCGACACATTTTCCTTTGACTTTATGAAGTCAATTGAAATAATTCCTCTAGAGATCAGTTGTCTAACAGTTTTATGTCTTCGTCTTATATGACGACTCTTGCCATTATACATAACATTCTTTGTCGTTCCTATAGCTGATTGACTATCGCAGTGAATGCAAATAGGTGTTAGTGGTTTGGGCCAAAACGGAATATCTTCCAAAAAAATTCGAAGTCATTCAGCTTCTTCACCGGCTTTATCTAAAGCTATGAACTCAGCCTCCATCGTTGAGCGAGCTATACAAGTTTGTTTGGATGATTTCCAAGATACAGCTCCTCCTCCAAGAGTGAAAATATATCCACTTGTGGATTTTGAGTCATGTGAGCCGGTGATCCAATTTGCATCACAATATCCTTCAACTACCATTGGGTATTTGTTGTATTGCAACGCATAATCTTGAGTATATTCTAGATATCCCAAGACACGTTTCATTGCCATCCAATGAGTTTGATCTGGATTATGCGTGTACCGACTCAACTTACTGATAGCACATGCTATATCGGGTTGTGTGCAATTCATGATGTACATTAAACATTCCAAAGCCCGAGCATAATCCAGTTGAGACTTGCTCCCACCTTTGTTCTTCTTTAACGGAAGATTCACATCAATAGGAGTTTTTGAAACTCTAAAATTTAAGTGCTTAAATCTTTTAAGAACTGATTTGATATAATGAGATTGTGATAGTGCTTTGAGGAGTTCTATGTATCTTTATTCCCAAGATTACATCAGCAACTCCTAAGTCTTTCATATCAAATTCCCTGCTTAACATATGCTTTGTGGCATTAATATTAGCAATGTCATTACTTATTATCAACATATCGTCTACATATAGACAAACAATAACTATATAATTTGGATTGTCTTTGATGTAAACACATTTATCACATTCATTGATCTTAAAGTCATTTGATAACATTGTGTCATCAAATTTTGCATGCCATTGTTTAGGTGCTTGTTTTAGTCCATAAAGAGACTTAACAAGCTTACAAACTTTCTTTTCCTTTCCTGGAACCACAAACCCTTCAGGTTGTTTCATATAGATTTCTTCTTCTAAATCTCCATTTAAAAAAGTTGTTTTCACATCCATTTGATGTATTTCAAGGCCATATACCGCAGCTAAAGCAATTAACATCCGAATAGATGTAATTCTTGTTACCAGCGAGTATGTATCAAAGTAGTCAAGACCTTCCTTTTGTCTAAAGTCTTTGACTACAAGTCTTGCCTTATATTTGTCAACAGAACCGTCTGCTTTCATCTTTATTTTGAAAATCCATTTATAACCTAAATGTTTATTTTCAGGAGGAAGATCAACTAACTCCAATATATGGTTGTCCAAAATGGATTGAATCTCACTATTGACAGCTTCTTTCCAATATGGTGCTTCAGAAGAAGACATGGCTTCCTTAAACGTTTGAGGCTCATTTTCCAGTAGAAAAGTTAAGAAATCTGGACCATATGATGTAGACTTCCTTTGACGTTTGCTACGTCTTGGATTCTCCTCGTTATGCATATCATCATTTGTTTCTCCCCGTGGACGTTTATTCCTTGGAACAGATATCTCACCTTCATTTTTATATGGAAATATTTGCTCAAAAAATTCAGCATTATTTGATTCCATTACTGTATTCACTTGAATTTCTGTATTTTCTGATTTGTGAACCAGAAAACGATATGCTTTACTATACAATCCACATTTTTAGGTCCTATTTTAACTCTTTTGGGTTTAGGAACTTGAACCTTTGCCAAGCACCCCCACACTTTGAAATATTTCAAGTTAGGACTTCTTCCTTTTCATTTCTCATATGGTATGGATTGTGTTTTGCTATGGGAAATTCGATTAAGAATTTTGTTTGCAGTTAGAACGGCTTCCCCCCCACAAGTTTTGTGGTAACCCAGAAGTTATCAATAAAGCATTCGTCATCTTCTTAAGAGTTCTATTCTTTCTTTCTGCAATCCCGTTGGATTGTGGTGAGTAAGGGGCCATTGTTTGGTGAATGATACCATACTCCAAACATATTTCTTCAAATGGTGATTCATACTCACCTCCCATATCACTTCTTATCATTTTTATTTTACTATTTAATTGAGTCTCAACTTCATTTTTATATTGCTTAAATGTATCTATTGCCTCATCCTTACTATTTAACAAGTATACATAACAATATCTTGTACTATCGTCAATAAAAGTTATGAAATACTTTTCCCACCGCGAGATGGTATTGACTTCATATCACAAATATTAGTGTGAATTAAGTCCAAAGGATTTGAATTCCTTTCAACCGACTTAAAAGGATGCTTAGTATACTTAGATTCCACACATATTTGATACTTTGTTTTCATAATTAAATTTAGGCAATATTTCCAAATTGATCATTTTTCGCAATGTCTTGAAGTTAACATGACCTAAACGAGAATGCCATAAAGAATTAGACTCAAGCAAATAAGAAGAAGATTCAACTTTATTCATATCAATAGCTATTACATTTAGTTTGAAAAGGCCCTCATTTAGGTAGCCTTTTCCTACATACAATTCATTCTTAGTTATTACAATCTTGTCTGAAACAAAAACGCACTTAAACCCGTTTTTAACGAGAAGTGCAACACTAACTAAGCTCTTCCTAATATCTGGAACATGAAGCACATTACTTAAAGTAACTACTTTGCCAGATGTTATCTTCAGGCAAATCTTCCCATAGCCTTCAATCTTCGCAGTTGCGGAATTGCCCATGAAGATGGTCTCGTTTGGACCTGCAGAATCATAATTAGTAAATAACACTTTGTTAGCACAAACATGTCGTGTAGCTCCTGAATCGATCCACCATTCCTTGGAGTTTCCTACCAAGTTACATTCAGAGAACATAGCACACAAATTTTCTATATCATTGTTCTTTTCAACAATGTTTGCTTGTTGAGTTCTCTTATTCTTCTTAGGAGCACGACATTCTGCAATTTTGTGCCCATATTTCCCTCAATTATGGAAGTTGCCTTTGAACTTCTTCTTAGGCGGATTCTTCTTTGGCCCAGTTGGCTTCTTCCTTTTCTTGTTATTAGTTTGTGCCTCTTTAACAATGTTTGCACCAGCAATGGAAGAACTTGCACAAGACTTCTTTTCTGCTGCTTTGTTATCTTCTTCTATCCTTATGCGCACAACAAGATCTTCAAGTGTCATTTCTTTGCGTTTGTGCTTTAGTTGATTTTTGAAGTCCTTCCACAATGGAGGCAATTTTTCAATAAATGGTGCCACTTGAAAAGCTTCATTGATCACCAAGCCCTCTGCAAGCATATCATGAACCAGCACTTGCAACTCCTGAACTTGAGAGATAACAAACTTGTTGTCTACCATTTTAAACTCTAGAAACTTGGCGGCAACAAACTTCTTAAAACCAGCATCTTCAGTTTTGTACTTCTTCTCAAGAGCATACCACAACTCTTTTGAAGTTTTACAAACACTAAAGATACTGTATAAACTATCTTCTAAATCATTTAGAACATAATTTCTACAAAGGAAATTAGAATATTTCCAAGCCTCAGTTACCAGAAATTTCCCGTTGTCAGGAGTGCCTTCAGCCACAACAGGTTCGTCTTCATTGATAAACCTTAGTAGACTGAGGGTTGTTAGATAGAAGAACATTTTCTGCTGCCAACATTTAAAATCAATCCCAGTAAATTTACCGGGGTTTTCAGCCTTTGCAATTGTTGGAGTAGGGGCAACGTTTGGTGCAGCAACCTGAGTAGAACCAATTTGTTCTGTCCCAGTGTTGGCAGAAGCATCACTTGTTCCATTCGTTATTTTTTTTTCTGGAAAAAACAACACAAACCAAAGTTAGCAATCTGGTGAAGTTTTTAATCTTCAAACCGACTACTACAAAATAATTCTTTTTTTACAACACAATCAAATTTAGCAATCTGGTGAAGTTTTTAATCTTCAAACCGATTACTACAAATTAATTTTACTTGATCAAGTTTTTATTACTTTAAACCAAGCAAAATAAGAACACTGTTACAGAAAATAGGTTATAATTCCTTAAGCTTGTTGTTAACAGTGTTCTAGTTCGAAAGATGTTAAAACAGAAAAAATAGATGAAGCAGAAAATTAAATCTGATCCCACAAATTTCGTGTATCTCCTTAAGGAATTATAACCATTCCACAGTTGCCAAGAATTATAGGTTACTTCCTCTCAGGATAGAACGGAAAAGCGTTTCTGTGATAGTGGCAATACAAATTACAGAATTCCAACGAACTCAAAGATACGCTGCAAATCACACAACTTACTATTTTTCTTTTGATGAAAATGATGCAGTAGTTTAGTTAGGAAGAGGGAGAGTTTTTGAGAGAGATATCTGCAACAAACTGAGTGTTAAATCTAGGCAAAACCTGTGAAATTTATAGAAAAATATTGGAAGAGGTGTGATGTTTGATTTGGAAAAGGTGTCTGTTCAGGATCTGAACGCTGCCTGCCGCCGTCCTACCGCGGTTATGCCAGGACCGCGGTCAGAGCAGCCTGCAGATCCTGCAGATTGAATCTTCCGCGGTTACGCCAGGACCGCGGCAAGAGTGGCCTTCAGACACAGTATTCTGGCGCTGTACAACAGCTAACTGACAAACATAATTAATTATTAAATAATTAATTAAATAAATTTTGTCCAAAAATAATCTTATCGATCGATCATTTGACAAATCCAAAACCAAAGCCGAAGCCGAGCGACGACGACGGCGCGAGAGGTTTCCCTTTTTCTCAACCTTTTGAGAGATAGAGAATGAGTTTCTCAATATAAACTCATATTGGATGGTTTCCCCATCCAATGTAGGACAATTCACTTTTCAAGACTTTAATGAATTTGAATTTTTCATTTCCCTTCAAAAGTCATCTCCTCCATTTCCCTTTCATTCCACTTGATTAAGGACAAAGAATGTCTTTAAACTCCAACAAGTTTTGTTCTTTATTTGCTGAAATACAGCATGTTTTAGCTTAAGTTTTTCGCGTAAACTTAGTGTTGGCTGAAATTTTTGTTTGTAATTGCTGAACTTAAGCATTCTACTAGTCTGAAGCCATTTGAACTTGTGCAATGTATTGGCACAAACACAATATCACCTCCAGTTCTCCATTTGAGGTCCCTGTCGAATTTGCATTGCATAATGCAAAAGAACCATCAGTAAAGAATGAATAAAGTCATTAACGGGGGAGTAGTGGTTATTTTGTAGGAAGGACTAGTAAAATAATTAATAGAACATAAGCAGTGGCGGAGCCAGGAACAATACAAAGGGGGTGTCAAAATCAAAAATAAATTGCTACTATCGGGAATGGAACTTGCAACCTTTTGTAAATTTTGACACCCCTTGACCATTGCACTAAGAGTTTGTCTTGTATCAAGGGTTGTCAACCCCTTGTATATATTCAATTTTTTAAAAAAAATACCTATTTACGCAGTGTTATTTTCCGGCGAAGGGATGTCGGTTGACACCCCTCGAACAAGGGTAGCCCCGCTCATGGTAGTATGGGGTATGAAGGAGAAAAGCGTCGCCTTGGTCAGCTATGCAAAACATGAGAGTTTCATTTGGGAAGAGGAAAAGAAAGGAGCGCACATGTAACAAGAAGAAGGGGGGCGCCTGATATTATAAAAATTAATATATATATTAATTAATTTTAAAAATATGAGTATGTTAAATGGAACGACCAAATTAGGCGTCCCGTGCAATTTTTATTATAATACTTGATCTGGTTATAAGTCTTTTAAACTTATGGCCTTAAATATGTTATATTATAGTAACATTTATATAGCTATAAAAAGTTACTCTATTAACGATAAGAATGACAGAGAAAAGGGGATCATAAGTTTTTTTCTAATACCACATGTATGTTATTTCGTTGTTATATAGTCAAATATAAATTCTCTTATTAAAAATATTTTAATTGTAACCAAGGGTTAGTATGAAATATTCTTATGTTAATACATTCCGTATTCCCAATTTTAAGCTTATCCCAGGAATTTTAGCGCATTCCCAATCCAAACAAAAGTTAGTACAATTTTACGATATGCTTTGAATAACTTCTAACGCATTTTCAAAACCTAAAACCTGACCAAATCCGGAGTCTTGGGAAAATGTCTTTTCCTTTGAGTAATTCAAACACAATTTTGTACAATTCCTCCCCGTTCGATCGCATATGTAAATTTTTTTATAAAAAAAGAAAAATCGACAATAATGTAGTAAGGCGGAGAGGTTGGTATTGTTCACGTCCTACTAGAGCGAGTGAGGTGATCAGTTCAATCCTATTGTGTTAGAAATCGAAAAAGTCAAAGATCACAGCCCAGTTAATACTTCTAGGAAAATGTGCCACGATCACCGTTGGATCCTGAGTATTAGTGTTTGGTGAAAACTGAAAACCATCTGCTTATGACACGTGGCAGCCCGCATTTGCCACTTACTGAAGCTTTCTGCATTCTCCTTTATTTTTATTTCGGAAAAGGCCTAAAAATGTCATTCAACTAATGAAAATGACTTATTTATGCCATCCGTTAAAAGGTCGGCCTATCCACGCCATTGCCGTTATACTTTTGGCATATTCATGCCACTAATCTTATACTTTTGGCATATTTATGCCATTGTTCACTAACAGCCCAATTGTTTTTGTTTTTAAATAATAAAAATTATTTTTTCAACCCCACATTTACCAAGTGTTTTTATATTATTAGTTCTTCTTTACTTGACCCTACATTTCTTTTAACCCTGATTATGTATAATTAACCATGCCCAACCCGATAAAATCCAACCATCTTTTAACCCAACCCCAAATTTCTTGTCACGACTCAAAATCCAACTTGTCGTAATAGCACCTAACCCAACAGGCTAGGTGAGCCAATTAACAGCTATCCAATTTAATGAGATTGTTTTTAGAAAAATAAATGATAAAATAACTGAACCTTAATACATTTTCCAAAGACTGGCAGTACAAATCACGAACTTTTAATAAGATTTAGATGAATTGAAATAAACACAACTTGGGTTTCAAATAAATACAAATCATTGTAAAGATCAATGTTCAGTTTGAAACCAAATGAGTGATTTTTACAAATCAAACTAAACAATGATTTGTATTTATTTGAAACCGATGTTATGTTTATTTTAATTTATTTTGTAAAAATCTAAATCTTAAAAGCTAATGATTTGTACTACCAATCTTTGGAAAATGTATTAACGTTCAGTTATTTTATCATTTATTTGTCTAAAAACAATCTCATTAAATTGGATAGTTGTTAATTGGCTCACCTAGCGTGTTGGGTTAGGTGCTATTACAATAAGTTGGATTTTGAGTCGTGACAAGAAATTTGGGGTTGGGTTAAAAGATGGTTGGATTTTATCGGGTTGGGCACGGTTAATTATACATAATCAGGGTTAAAAAAAATGTAGGGTCAAGTAAAGAAGAACCAATAATATAAAGACACGTGGCAAATGTGGGGTTGAAAAATCAATTTTTATTATTTAAAAACAAAAAAAAATTGGATTGTTAGTGAACAATGGCATAAATAGACCAAAAGTATAAGGTTAGTGGCATGAATAGGCCAAAAGTATAACGGCAATGGCATGGATAGGCCGACCTTTTAACGGATGACATAGATAAGCCATTTCCGTTAGTTGAGTGGCATTTTTAGGCCTTTTCCGTTTTTATTTTTATTTTCTCGTCTCACTGGGTAGGCTCAATAATCTTCTAGCGTGTACAACGTTTATTGTTTCGATGTGATTTGACTTTTATGTACTCCCTCCGTTTCAATTTATTTGAACATGTTTGACTGTACACCTCTAGTTTAAGAAAAAAATATTTTTTTTTGGAATTTGTGATCCTAAACAAGTTCAGATGGGGCCGAGAGTATTTGTGTGATTATAAAAGCTTCTCATCAAGGGTAGAGTTGTAACTTTAAGCTAAATTGTTACCAAATTTAGAAAAGATTTATTCTTTTTGGAACGGATTAAAAAGAAAATTAGAGGAAGTAATTTGTTACCAAATCAATGTATCAGTTTTGTTCATGTTTCTGTGACATGATATAGATATACGATTAATTCAATTTAATAGAATTACCGATTATATATTCCATAACTCAATATATGCTTAACATAAATTCAAGAAATGGGCTAATATAATATTTTAATGTAATTTTATTACGTGAGAGATTTTAGTTACTATGCACATTCACCATTCATTTTTATCGTCTCACGACGATATTACATGACAAGGATAGCTTTCAAGCTTAAGCAACTTAAGCAAGTTTTAATAAATAAAAATAAGCAGATTGTTGGCCCATGAACGGTGAAGTTTTGAAGAATGACGAATGAACTCAGTTATGGATTAGGTCCATCGTGTGAAGCACAGTCACGATCAACCTATACATGTTAAATGCACGTGAAGGAGATAAGTCCTACTGATAAAGCACCAATATCTCTTGATCTGATTGAAAAAGTTGCGTATTAGATAAGGAAAGAAAGTCTCCTTAATTATATGAAGAGAACACAATCCAGGATAAAGATAGTGTTAGAGTTTGATATCATCAAGAACTCTTCTGCGATAGAAAAGCAGCAATTGAGTCCAAATTAAACTCTGATTACTAACCTATTAAATAACAGTGATTGTTCTCTTTTAAGGTATTGCACAAACGTAGAAGTTAAAATAAATTGAGAGCAAAAGAGCAAAGCGATTTTGCAAGCAAATTATGTGAGATTTGAGTGTGCACTCCCGAAGCTACTTGAATGAGATAGAAGAATCAGTTCCATTGTGTCTTTCTTTTATTCTAGTTCAATTTTAGTAGGTAGTTTAAAGTTGTGCCTTTCAGCTTTCATAGAAGCAATTGTATTAGGTACTTAGAGTGTTCAAGTTATAGCTAACTTGAAGTTGTCGCAACAGTTAAGGCTGTGTGCTACAACGAGATTAGAGTTAATCCTTAGGTTTACAAAGAGTTTTTGTAAATGATGTTTTGGCTCAGTGATTTTAGTTGAAGTTTGGAAAAATCCTACTGAGTAGTAGGTCTCGGTTTTTTCATCTTTTGAGCTAGGCGTTTTCCACGTAAAAATATCTGTGTTCTTTGCTTTCAGTATTTATTATTCCGCAAACAGTAGTAATTGAAACACCTAGAAGAACCAGGTTCTTCTATAGAGTAGTTAGGCTAAAATTGGGTAATACACAAATCACTCCCCCCCCCCCTCTTGTATGGCATTGACGATTAAAACATCAATTGGTATCAGAGCGGGTTATCATTGAAGAGGCTAACACCTTAGGAAAAGATCAAGATTAGTGCATCTCCTAGAAACTAGAAAGGGTAATCCAATGCTAGGCCTCCACTCTTTAATGGTCAGTACTATTCCTCCTGATGGAAGAACAGGATGAGAGATCATATTATAGGAGAGGACTATGAACTCTGGGACATGGTCAGTGATGGTCCTTTGGCAACTACAAAGAAGAATGAGGAAGGAGTGAATGTGCCAAAGACAATAGCTGACTGCACTGCTAAAAATTTGAAGAAATGGGAGAAGAATGCCAAGGCCAAAAAATGGCTTGTGTGTGGAATGGGTCCAGACGAGTACAATAGAATTCAAATATGTACTACTGCAAAGGAAATATGGGACACTTTACAAGTGACTCATGAAGGAATTCCTCAAGTAAAGAGATCAAGAGAAATACTGCTATACTCTCAATATGAGAACTCCAGTATGAAGGAAGGAGAATCTATCCAAGAGATGTACACAAGGTTCACAACACTAACAAATGAACTTAAATCTCTTGGGAGAATTATACTTGAAGAGGACAAGGTTGAGAAAATCTTGACAAGAGTCTTACCAGTAACTTGGGAAAGCAAAATCACTGCTATTCAGGAATCAAAGAACATTACTACCCTCAAGCTGGATGAACTGATTGGAAACCTCACTACCTATGAACTAAGAAGGCAAACCATGAAAATGGATGCACCCAAAAAGGAAAGAAGTCTGGCTCTCAGAATAGCTGAAGGTGCAGATCTGGAGGATAATGAAGTAGCCATGATCACAAGAAATTTCAAAAAGTACCTGATGAGAGGAAAGGGCTCTTCAAGAGGTACAATCTTCAATAAGCCTAAGGTTCCTGAGAAACAGACAAATGAGGGATGCTACAAATGAGGTAAGAGTAATCACATGATCAAGAACTGTCCTCAATGGGAAATTGAGTGAAAAAAGGAAAGGGGTGAACGGAGGAATAAGAAGAAGGAACAGGTTTAACGCAAAAAGAACAAAGGATTAACAAAGGCTATGGTTGCTGGTTTGGGAGAAACATCAGATGAGCACTTAGAAGATGAAGTTGGAGATGAACAAGCACGTATGGTCATCGGAGAATCATATGATGAACAAGAGGTAAGTGTCCTTCATCTCAAAGATAAGATTAAATTCATGTCTAAAGAAAGGTTATCTGAACTATTGCTAGACTTCATTGATGAGTCTGAGATAATTAACAATGAAAAAAAGGAACTGTCTAGGGAATGTGTAATTCTAAAAGGCAAGTGCAAGAATCTAGAATCTAGGGCTAATGAGAGTGACAGTAAAAATGCTGAGTTGAAGAACCAGGTTCTTAAACTTGACACTAGTATCCTAGAACTTAGGTCTGAGAACTTAAAATTGAAACTAGGAACAGGTAAGAAGAAAGTTGATCACACTCATATCACTCTAGAAGAAAACTTAGGAAAAAAGAAGGATGAGCAGATAAAAGTCTTAAAAGAAGATCTAGGGAAGGTAAAACATGAACTAGACAGAACTTGCAAATGGAACAAGGTTTCTAATGCACTTTTCTGGCTACAAGAACATCACGGTAGCAACAAAAGAGGACTTGGCTATGGGACTCAAACACCTAAGTGGGATCCTAAAAACAAGTACCCCACTCTTCCTAAGAACAAAATCTGCACACACTGTGGAAAGACTGGCCATTACAAAAATGAATGTAATGTAAAAGATAAGGCCAGTCAAAAGAACAAAGCTTTTGTTCAAGAGAAAAATAGGCTGCCTAGGTGGGCTAAAGGAATTTGATTTATCCTTTTGCTTATAGAAAGGGACCCAAACTAGTTTGGGTTCCTAAGACTAACCTTTGATTTCTTTTTGCAGGCCTAAGTGAAGGGAAGTAGCCAAATATGGTACATAGATAGTGGCTGCTCAAAACACATGACTAGAAGCAAGAACCAGTTTCTTTCACTTGACGACCTAAAGGGAGGTAATGTCTCCTTTGGAAATGGGAAGAAAGGTGAGATTATTGGGGATGAAAAGGTAGGTAAGACAGACTCACACTCTATTGAGAATGTATACTTGATAGATGGCTTGAAATACAGCCGGATCAGTGTGTCACAACTGTGTGACAGAGGTAACCTTGTAGCATTCACCTCTACCAAATTATTTGTGATTAACCTTACCACTGACAAGATTGTTTTGCAGGGAAAAAGAGTGAACAATATTTACATTGTAGATTTGTCTACTCTTTTAGAAAATGAACTCACATGCCTAAGTGTGTTGGATAATGATTCCCTCATATGGCACAAAGGACTTGGTCATGCAAGTCTGAATCAGCTAAACAAATTAGTCTCTAAGGACTTGGTGTTAGGGCTACCTAATATTAAGGTTAAGGAAGATAAAGTTTGTGAGGCTTGTGAAAGGGGGAAGCAGGTAAGATCATCCTTCAAAAACAAGAAAATTGTAAGCACAACCAAGTCATTGGAACTGGTTCAGATGGATCTCTGTGGTCCAGTGAGAACCTTGAGTAGAGGTGGAAAGAAATATGTGATGGTGCTAGTTGATGATTATTTCTAGATTTACCTGGGTACTATTCTTAACATCTAAAGATGAGGCATTTGACAAGTTTACTACTTTTGTTAGGAAAACTCAGAAACAATTAGGTAATCAACTTGCATTCATAAGATCTGATCATGGAACTGAATTTGAAAATGCTAAGTTTGTTGAATGTTGTGATGAGAATGGTATAGATCATAACTTCTCTGCCCCTAGGACTCCTCAACAAAATGGATTAGTTGAAAGAAAGAACAGGACTCTTGAAGACATGGCTAGGACTATGTTTCTTTCTAGTAAACTGCCTCATAGCTTCTGGGCAGAGGCTATAAATACTGCTTGTTACATTATCAATAGATGCATGACTAGACATCTTGTAGAGAAGACTCCCTGTGAGTTATTTAAAGGGAGAAAACCAAATATATCCCATCTTAGGGAATTTGGATGCAAGTGCTTTGTGCACAATAATGGAAAAGACTCCCTAGGTAAGTTTGATCCCATAAGTGATAAGGGAGTATTATTCACATAGCAAAACATATAAAGTATTCAATAAAAGAACTCTGTATGTAGAAGAAAGTGTGCATGTTGTGTTTGATGAAACTAACATTCTTTCTGAGAGACAGGAACATGAAGATGAAGCCATTGGATTGGTAAAGGATTTGACTGAAGTCTTAGCACATGCTAAAGAGGCACCAAAAGAAGGAACATGTGATGGAACAGGTTCTTCAATCCAGGGCAACCTGACAGGGGGAAATGATCAAAGAGGAATTGAAACTAATCCTCTAAAAGAATTTGTTCATGATCTTGTTCCTCAGCAGTAGAACATGGGAGAAACTTCTAGCAGAAACCAGATGGTTGTGAAATCTCACAAGTATCAAAGTTCTCATCCCATTGAGAACATAATCACTGATCCAACATCCAGAGTCAAAACTAGATCACGATTAACGAATCTGTGTGCTTTTGATGCCTTTCTATCTCTTATTAAACCTAAAAATATTGTTGAAGCTTTGCATGATGCAGATTGGGTGAATGCAATGCAAAATGAACTCAATCAGTTTGAAAGAAGTCAAGTTTGGCATCTAGTTCCAAGACCTAAGGACAAATTAGTTATTGGTACAAAATGGGTCTTCAAAAACAAACTTGATGAAGATGGAACAGTTACAAGAAATAAGGCAATACTGGTGGTCCAAGGTTACAGCCAAGAGGAAGGTAGAGATTATGATGAGACTTTTTCTCTAATTGCAAGACTAGAGGCAATAAGACTCCTCATAACCTTTGCAGCACACATGGAATTCACTCTTTATCAGATGGATATCAAAAGTGCCTTCGTGAATGGCTACCTGAAAGAAGAAGTGTTTGTGAAATAACCTCCGGGGTTTGAGAGCAAGGAATGTCCTTAGCATGTATACAAATTAGATAAGGCTCTCTACTAGCTCAAGCAGGCTCCAAGAGCATGGTATGAACGACTATCCAAATTTCTACTTGAACATGGCTACAAAAAAGGTAAAATTGACACTATCTTATTCTTAAGGGAAAAAGGTAAAGATCTCCTTGTGGTACAAATATATGTTGATGACATAATCTTTGGGGCCACCACTGATAAGCTAAGTAAGTATTTTGCAAAACTAATGGGGAGTGAGTTTGAAATGAGTATGATGGGTGAGCTTAACTTCTTCTTAGGCTTACAGATCAAAAAAAGTCCTAATGGAACCATGATCCATCAGCAGAAGTATGCAAAAGAGCTAGTTAAAAAGTTTAAAATAGAAGAATCAAAAGAAATAGACACACCCATTGCAACTGCCACTAAATTAGACATTGATGAACCTGGTTCATCAGTTGATCAAAAGTTGTATAGGGGTATGATTGGTTCACTCTTGTATCTTACTACTAGCAGACCTGACATTGTTTTCAGTGTAGGGCTTTGTACTCGTTTTCAGACTAATCCAAAAGAGTCTCACTTGACTTATGTCAAGAGGATACTAAGATATTTGAAAGGCACCACTGATCTGTGTCTTTGGTATCCTAAAGGTAGTAATTTCAATCTAGTAGGATATGCTGATACTGATTATGCAGGTTTTCTTATGGATAGGAAAGCACCTCAGGTATGGCTCACTTTCTTGGTTCATGTCTTGTATCACGGGCCACTAAAAAGCAAAATTCAATGGCCTTATCCACTACTGAGACTGAATATGTTGTTGTTGCATCTTGTTGTGCTAAACTACTATAGATCAAACATCAGCTGGTAGATTTTGGCATTGAAGTTGGTTGCATATTCTGTAATAACACTAGTGCTATAAGTATGACAAAGAACTATATTCATCATAAGAAGACTAAGCACATAGATGTTAGGCACCACTTCTTCAGATATAACTATGAGAAAGGATTGATCTCCATAGAATTTTATGCTACTGATAAACAAATTGCTGACATCTTCACTAAAGTACTGAGTAGAAAAAACTTTGAGAGGAACAGGTTGGAATTATGGATGATTAATATCACCTAATAGGTCCAGCTCAGAATGCACAATGAAAAAAAAAAAAAAAATACTGAAAAATGAAAAAAAAAATTATCTTGTCTGGCTAGGAATTCTAAACATGTGTAAATATCTAGATTAATTCTTATTCAGCTTCATACTTTAATTAGTATACTCTTGTGACATGTGTTTATATGACTTACTGATATCTTACAAAATTTTCTCTATTATGGCATTTGAGGCATGTTCAAGAGAGTTCTAAATGAAGAAGCTGGTTCATCAGTATGGGTTCATATGAAAGCTCAGATATGTTTTCTATACTCTGCATAATCCGAAAGATTAATAATTCAATCATGAGCAGAAGTCTTATACTTGTCAAATTCTTAGAAAATTCTATCCATTAGCATTGAACTAGTTCCGTCCATCTAGAACTCTAAACCGTAATTTTTGCCTAATATCTAGGGAAGCCAAATAGATCATTAAAAATCTAGAATTTCAGGTTGATTAGACTCCTAATTGACCACTGCAAAAGGAAGCCATTACTTATTAAATGTGTAATCCCCTTTAAACACACATCAATTCTACAGCCTTCATCATAGATCCAAACCATAAAAAAAACTCGTCTTCACTATCACCTGCCCTCTTCTCCAAAATTCTCAAATTCTTTCAAGAAATCAACAATTATGCCTAACCCACAAGAAAATCCTGTAACTCCTCCACCACCATCTCCCTCAAATTCATCCTCAACTACTCCACCCCATGTATCTCCAAAACCTAGACTACGAAGGGTAAAAATGCTTGCTAGAAAGACTGTGACATCTGGTGCTCTGAGGAAGGCTTTAAATGAAAGGTTGAAAGCAAGCCAAGTGAAAGCAAGCAAAGCTCAAAAATCTGACTCCATCTCTGAGTCTGAATCCTATCAATCTACTACTAAGGGGAAGGACATGGGTCTTCTGACTCTGAAAAGACTCAAGAATCACCTTCCAAGTTTAGTTCATCTGTAATTGAAAACTTAGAGACTAGGTTTATTCTGGTTGGACCCATTAGGGATGTTGAGTTGCCTGAAATACGTAGGAGTGGAGGTAAAAAGAAGTTAGAAAAAGAAAAAGAGAGAGAGGGTGCATGTGGTGAAGAGAGGGGAACTGGGAATAGTATAGTACCTGCTATTTGTGGGGTTGGACATAAAAGGGTATAAGCGAGTGGCCTGAAGTCAGGGGGAAGTGGTTCTGGGGAAGTTGTTGAGGGGTTGGTTCATCTGAGCAAACCGAGAGATGAACCTGTTTCTTCTTCTGAAGAGACCTTGGCTGATCTACTGATAAAGGTTGGGGCAAGCTATGACCTAAAGAAATGTAGAACTCCCAAAACAAAAGCCCTAAATATTCCCAAGCCTTCCAAGAAAAGAAAAGTTTCATCCCCTACACCTGCCCCCTCTTTATTAACAAAGGATAGAGCCACAAGAAGCAAGGTAAAAGAGAGTGAAGCTGATCTATAAAAAGCCTTAGAAGAAAGTAAGAAAAAGAAAATGGATAAGGGAAAGGGAAAGATTGCTGAATCCTCAGAGGTTGTTGAGGAAGAGGAGATGGAACTGGTCCATCAAGGAAGGGTACAACAATGGAGGTTCCTACACCCAAGCCTAAAAAGCCCAAGACTTCCTCCAAGAAGTCTTCCTCTATGTCTGAGACCGTTGAACCTTCACTAGCCAAGAGGACAAGGTCTACAGTGAAAAACAAACAATAAAGAATTTCAGATGATGAAGACTGGAGTGGAGAAGAAGAAGAACATGATTCTGAGAAGGAACATGACAAGTTTGCCATGTTTGGCAGAAAGAAAATTTTGAAGGGTAGACTTTTGAAAGACCTGGTGCAACCAGGAATGATTAGGTTGGTGGATGCTTTAGCAGCTCAAGGGTGGAATGACATGGTCCTTTAGATGGATGGTAGGCTTGCCAGGAATGAGGTGATTGAATTTATGGAAAATGCTGTGATTAAGGATGGCATAGTTAGAAGTCTGGTGAAAGGAGTTCAAGCGCAGTTTGATGCACAGAAACTGGGAGAGATTCTGGACATACCCTCTGAAGCGTTTGATGACTATACAAGGAAAAGGTGGCCTTGCCTGGACTCCCTCCCTACTGCCCTTGAAATCACCAACAGGTTTTGTGATTCAGAAGAAGTGAATGAAGCCCGGGCTGTGCAGAAGAGTGAAATGAGACCTGAGCACAATGTGGTATTTGAATTTGTCAACAAGTGCTTATTGCTCAGACAGGAGAGAAGGCACACTGCTAACTACATGGATTTGGTCCTTATGGAGTGCCTGGAGAGAGGAAAGCATTGGCCTGCTTTCATTGTCAAGCTACTAGACAGGGTCATAAATGGCTCCAAGGCTCATGTTACTCCATATGGCTTTATTATACTCACAGTTCTGGACAGGCTGAATGTGCCTCTGAAGAAATGGGAAATGGCCTCAAGCAAGGAACATTTTGGCATCAATACTCTACTTGCTTGTGACTATCCAGTCAATGCCATCCCAAATGAACTTGGTTCATCTCATAGGACACCCATCAACAGCAAAGTTAGGAGTCTGGTTTAGGAATGTGCAGCCAAGGATGCTGAAATAGCTAGGCTCAAGGCAAGTGCGGTTGAAATGGAAGCTGAGAGGGATGGTCTCAGATCTGGGCTTGCCAAAGAAAAGGAGAAGAATGATGGAATTCTTCAGAACATGTTGAATCTTCTCCAAACCCAATCCCAACCCTCTAGTTCCTCCAAGCCTTAGGGCTCCTAGATCCTATCTCTTGTACTTGTTTAGTACCCACAATGACCTAGATTAGGGATTTGTCTATCTTTCTATTTTTTGCTCATGGTTTGAATGTTTTTGTTTCTTTTTGTGGATTGTTGGTGGCAATATATCACTATCAATGACAACTATTGTTTTCTCTTATTCAATAATTATTCTGACCTTGATAGTTTAAATATATTTGTTTGATTACTAATGATTGCACTTGTAGTTGCCCTAGTGGCCAAGAGTATTTATTAAAATTTGGGATTCACATTGTGTATGCAACTTTTCGATGATGCCAAAAGGGGAAAGAGATATTGTGCTTTACATATTTAGCAATAAGTGATGTTTATAACCTAATTAACCTAGTCCTTGATGAAAAATGAATTTTCTGAGTTTAGTGTTGATGGTTAAGATGAGTTATTACAGGTTCCAAATCAGTTAAAAGCACAGAGTTTGTCATCATCAAAAAGGGGGAATTTATTGGCCCAAGAACGGTGAAGTTTTGAAGAATGACAAATGAACTCAGTCATGGACTAGGTCCATCGTATGAAGCATAGTCATGATCAACCTATACATGTGAGATGCACGTGAAGGAGATAAGTCCTACCGATAAAGAAGCAATATCTCCTGATCTGATTGAAAAAGTTGCATGTTAGATAAGGAGATAAAGTCTCCTTATATGAAAAGAACACAACCCAGGATAAAGATAGTGTTAGAGTTTGATATCATCAAGAACTCTTCTGCGATAAAAAAGCAGCAATTGAGTCCAAATCAATATTTGATTTTTAACCTATTAAATAATAGTGATTGTTCTCTTTTACAGGTATTGCACAAACGCAGAAGGTTAAATAAATTGAGAGCAAAAGAGCAAGGCGATTTTGCAAGCAATTTATGTGAGATTTGAGTGTGCACTCCTGAAGCTACTTGAATGAGATAGAAGAATCAGTTCCATTGTATTTTTATTTTATTCTAGTTCAATTGTAGTAGGTGGTTTAAATTTGTACCTTTCAGCTTTCATAGAAACAATTGTATTAGGTACTTAGAGTGTTCAATTTATAGCTAACTTGAAGTTATCGCAACAGTTGAGGCTGTGTGCTACAACGGGATTAGAGTTAATCCTAGGTTTACAAAGAGTTTTTGTAAATACTGTTTTGGCTCAGTGATTTTAGTGGAAGTTTTGGAAAATCCTACTGAGTAGTAGGTCGTGGTTTTTTCACCTTTTGAGTCAGGTATTTTTCACGTAAAAATCTCTGTGTTCTTTACTTTCAGTATTTATTATTCTGCAAATAGTAATAATTGGAACACCTAGAAGAACCAAATTCTTCTATAGAGTAATTAAGCGAAAATTGGATACCACACAAATCAACCCCTCTTGTGTGGCATTGACGCTTAAAACATCACAAATGTTCTTGAAATTTAATATAGAATAGACAAAGAGGTCAATTAAATCAACTACATCATCACCCAAAATCAATTGGCATTAGCTATACCAAATTTCTATACAGTATCACTGTAACACATTCTTAGATTAATTAATTATTGAGATAAACCATTAAAAATTGATTATTTTTAATTAATTGACAGCTACTTTAATCCTTATTCTTTACCCGAGTTTGAGAATAATTATTTTTACCGGCCTTAGCAGAGTTAAAAAAAGGATTAACTGCATATTTATTTTGCAAGGTGGGGTGGTTGCAAATGCAAATGCAAATGCAAAGGCTACTAAAACATTTATTGTCGGCTTAGTGTTTTAGGTGGGCTTGACTAAATATATTAATAACTCTTTCCATTTACTGATATGTAAGAGTACAAATTAAATGCTATTTTCAGGGTTATTCTACCATGGGTTTTGTGGGTCCTAAATTAGGTTGAATTAGCTGATTTTAACACTTCAAAAGTCAGCTGTTTTTAATGCAAGTTAAATCTTCTTTTCTGTCAATTAACTAATAGCCTTGGCCAAGCCTGTTTGGCCAATTTTTTTTTTTTTTTTTTTGGCAAAAGTATTTTTTTTTATATAGCCAAAAATACTTTTGGCCAAAAAATAAGGTGTTTAGCCAAGTTTTTGGAAGAAAAAAAAAATATTTTTGAGGAGAAGCTGAAGTAGTTTTGGAGAAACAGAAAAAAATAACTTCTCTCCAAAAGCACTTTTTTGAGCAGCACTTTTAAGAAAAATACACTTGAAGCAGTTTTTTAAAGTTTGACTAAATACTAATTGCTGCTCAGAAGTGCTTTTCAAAATAATTAGCCAAACACAAACTGCTTCTCACCAAAAATACTTTTGAAAAAAAATACTTCCCAAAATAAGCTGATTTTTGCAGCTTGGCCAAACGGGCTATAAGTCATTAAATATCTTTCGACTAGCAAATGGTTTTCGGATCACACTTTGACTTTATGATAAGACATCATCAAAATTATGTTTGCACCTAGTAAATGCTCTTAATCACGCTTTAATGCAATTTGCCTCTATTTGCCTTATTTGTGTTGTGTTTCATCTACTTTTTTTGCCCTTTTCTCGTCGACCTCTTAAACATTAACTGTGCCTTTAGAAAAAATTGACATTAGTTCTTTACAGTATTTGTTACCTCTCTTGGATCTGTTTGACAATATTAGTATTTGAGACAAAAGAATTATATCTTCTCACCGAAACAAAACTAGTACCAGCTAACTCCTTCCGGCCCACAATAAATAATCGATTTACTTTTGACACACCTGTATTGGGAAAAAACTGAATTTATATATTGAAGATGACGTGTCATGACACATGTACTGGTCAAATGGTCAAAGTACGATAATCAATCAAGAGGCACGGGCAACAACAGTTACGGGAGAGAAGAAACTTAAAGAGACACGAGTCATTACTCAAATAGCATGAGTCCCGTACCTGTTCGAATCATTTAAAGCCCAAAGATCAAAAGGAATTAGAGGAATGAACCTGACAACGCAGAAGAGGCCAAATTCAATATTAAATGCCCAATACGTTAGGGAATTTGTATTTAATATGAATAGTTGAGTAACGTTTTTTTAATATCATTTATTGCTCATAATTGCCTCATTAAGACAGATACATTACACATTCTCCTAGAATCAACTATAAAAGGAGAAGGTCTCAACATCTGTAAAGACACGAAATACTATTGAGATAACACTGAAATATAAAACTATTTACTGCTTTATTATTCTCAAAAGTCGTTTATTATTTTTGTCTCTTGATTATCAGCAACCCCCCGGAGTTCCACCTGTGATCAAAGGAGTAGATATGGACAAATATTTACAACAACCGTGGAAACCAAGTGCTGCCCCCCTCCCAATTCCAAAGAAATTCAAAATGCATGATATCCCAAAGTATGATGGAACAACAGACCCACGAGACCACGTTATGGCATTCACAACTGGCGTGAAGGGCAATGATTTGACGAAACAAGAAATTGAATCAGTCCTGGTCAAAATATTTGGTGAAACACTCATCAAAGGGGCATTAACCTGGTATTCTCTCTTACCCGAAAATTCTGTAAACTCTTTTGCTGAGCTTGCAGATTCCTTCATTAAAGCACATTCGGGAGCCCAAAAGGTAGAGAAGAGAATGGATGATATATTCAAAATCAAACAAGGAGATTCAGAATTACTTCGAGATTTCGTTGATAGATTTCAACGTGAAAGAATGACTTTACCGCGTGTACCTGACAGTTGGGCAGCTATAGCATTCACGAGCAATTTGAATGAAAGAAGCTCGGAGGCTACGAGGAAACTCAAGGAAAGCCTTTGAGAATTCCCTGGTACAACATGGAATGATGTTTATAACAGGTACATCACGAAGCTGCGGATTGAAGAGGATACAGTTTCAAGAACCCAAAAAGAAGAAAAAGTAGGTTCGAGACATGCAGAAAACGAAAGAAGGTCTGGAAAAAATAGGTAAGAGCCGTATATGGGACCTGCGGGGAAAGACTCATGGTCAAGATCAGACAATCAAAGGTACGATCACAAATATAAAAATAATGAGTCAGGTTCCTCATCTAGATTCAGGAACGAGGGCAACAAGCAAGGGTCACGAGATGATGACAGAAGTTTAAAAGCGAGATTCGGTGGCTATAATTTCAACGTTACCAACTCTAAGCTCGTGGCTGTTTTGAGAAGCATGGGAGATAAGGTCCGATGGCCAAAGGAGATGAGGTCAAATCCAAATCGGCATAATCCTGATCATTGGTGCGAATTTCATAATGACCATGGACATAAAACATCTGAGTGCAGATTCTTACAAAGTGAAGTTGATCATTTGTTGAAATAAGGATATCTTACTGAGTTATTCAGTGAAAAAGGCAAGGAGGCTTAAAAGAACCGTCAATGTCATAAGTGGGGGAGAAGATATCAACGGTGTAACGTATACAATATCAAATAAAGTTTCAAAAGTCACTATCACCCACGGGAAACGGGTACGACAACACTTGGAAGGCGAAAGCATTACCTTCGATGATGTAGACGCAGATGGTGTATTATCTCCACATAATGATGCAATGGTAATATCCTTACTTGTACATGATACTAATGTGAAACGAGTTTTGATTGATCCAGAAAGTTCTGTAAATATTCTCCTACTAAGGGTATTGCGTGAAATGCAAGCTGAGAAAAAATTAATCTCAAAAGCACATACTTTGTCGGGGTTCGATAACTCTAGTGTTGTGACAAAAGGAGAAGCGATCCTAATTACATTTGCAAAAGGTGTTATGAAAGATACCCAAATTCAAGTCGTGGATATGGAAATGGCTTATAACATGATTTTAGGAAGGCCATGGATTCATGACATGGATGCTGTTCCGTCAACATTACATCAAGTTATTAAATTTCCATCACCCTGGGAATATGTCAAATCAAAGGCGATCAACAATCTTCAAGAAGCATCAATTCCGTTGCGAATTCAACCAATAAGGGTGAGGACAAATAGCAATTACGGAATTCAGTTGGGGAAGATGCGCGTCAGTCTCAACTGAACAAGAACAGATAGATGTGGATTCAAGACCTGATACCATTCAAGAACCGGAGGAAAACGAGAACATCAAAACAACCATTGAGGAATTAGAAGAAGTGATTTTATTCATACACTGGCTTGAGAGGAAAGTGCACATCGG
>MU779795.1:83018-112004 GCA_026770625.1 Nicotiana glauca | reverse complement strand
CAGACTGAGATTTTGATATCTTAGGAGAAAGATTCATCAGACTAAGATTTTGACGCTAGGAGATAATTTCTCAGAATATGTCTAAATTTATGTGATCTCAGGAGAAAAAATCATCAGACTGAGATTTTGATATCTTAGGAGAAAGATTCATCAGACTAAGATTTTGACGCTAGGAGATAATTCCTCAGACTAGGTCTAAATTTATGTGATCTCAGGAGAAAAATTCATCATTTGGAACGGATAGGATATTTTAGGTTTTATTTCTGTCCATATTTTGTTTGATATTTTCGGATCTAAAATCAGTATATGTTTGATTATTTTCTTACTTGTTATTTATCATGTTCTTGATTATTTCTTCATTTTTTTACTTTATTCATTTGTTTTTGTTTAGTTTTAATATAGAAGTGTTTTAGTTAATCACTTGAATTCTTAATCTTGATTATAATTTTGTTAGATTTAATTTAAAGTTCAATTGATTATTGAGTTTAATGATTTGAATCTGTTTTATTATTGTGTTAAAATTTGGATCTAAGTTAGAAATTTGAATTTTTGTTTGTTTGATCTTGTTAAGTTTAATTTGAATCTGAATTTAGTGATTAGAGTCTGCTTGTTTGTTATGATTTTTGTTATTATTATTGAATCTGAAAGTATATTTGTTAATATCTAGTAATTTTGGGAGTATTTTTGGAAATTAAAATTTAGACAATTATTTAAATTAAATGTTCTATCCACTAGTTGCTAAAGTATTATAAAAAAATTATGGTGGGGAACAAGACATTTTGTAGTGGGATATAATATTTGTTTACAAGATGGTGGGGGAACAAAGCATGATGGTAGGGTAGAAGTAGCATTAGGAGAATAATTAAATGGCACTAGAGTTAGTGGATTAATTAAAAACTAATAGGATAATTTGTTAGTGGGAAATACACTAATTTTGTGCTTTTTTAGAGGTAAAAATCTGACATTAGAAGGAGGAGAAAAAAATTATAAAGAAAAAACAAGGAGAGAGATTAGAAAAGAATAGAGAGAGATTAAAGAAAGAGAATTAAGAGCTAGATGAGATTAAAGATTGAACAGAATTTTTAAGAGTTAAGAGAAATTTGAAAATCGAAAAAATAAAAACGAAAATAGAGGGAGAACTAAAGAGAGTTTTAATTTCAAATATCAAGTTATATTTTTGGGTTCATCTTTTGGTTGCTAGAATTCTGCTGGTTTTTATTAAACTCTGTTACTGGGCTGTTCTGTTTCTGTTATTGTTGCTGCTGCTGTGTTGCTTACTACTCTGCTGATTTTCTTCTTCTTTTGCTTCCAGTACCAGGTATATGACTGTAACTTTGTCAATATTGTAAGCTGAAATATGAAAGCATGAATACATATGAAGAATGGAACTTTTAAGTTTTAATTTAGCTTTTTCTTTGTTTCATTTACTGATCGTATTTAGGCTATTTCATGTATTATTATTCTGTAGATTTCTGTCGCTTTGCATAACTAGGCATCTTGTAGTGATGTATTAAATACTACTCTACTTTAGTTTGGTTATTAGGTATTATATGTCTAATCATGCTCATTTATGTCAAACTGCTTAATAATTGGAATAAGAGAAAAATAACATAAGTTGGTCTTTAGTGAATCGGCTTGGTAAAACTGGTTAGTCCATTAACTATGAAGGTTTTAATATTGTCAACAATAGGTTAATTGTAAACATGTAGCTAAATTTAGTTAAAGCATGAATTTGAATCATTTTCGTGAATTAGGCATTAAGGCATGATTTGAGTTCAAACAAGATGAGATAACATTTAAAGATTAATAAACTTTCGAATAAGCATAAGTAATTAAGGTTAATTCTAGTGTCAAATAGTTGTAAATAAATTCCAACGGTTAAAGTCATCTAACAATGTGAGTTTAAAATAGTTATAGGATAATTATTTTCTTTTGAATATATTATTTGTCGATTCCGTATTTTATTTTAAATTTCAATTTTAGTAATATTTCTTTCCGTTAACATTTGTCTTAATCTAGCAATTAATATGTTACGTTTTTTTAAAGCATGTAATTAATTAGGATTTTTCTCTTTTATTTTAGATACGAACTTAATAAAAAATGTAGTCACTTTAGGATTATCCTTAAAAAAAAATAAACGAGATGAGCCTCGCCAAATAAAACGCACAAGCTGCGGGGCCCTCGATATTTGGATATAATAATTGTATAGACTTCGGGACATGCCGTTTAGCAAATTTCACGGCCTTCCCAAAAATAAATATATGTTAGTCGCTTTAGGCGCGCTTTTAATAATTTACCTCCTTAAACTCGGGTGCACATTTATGTGGACCAAATCCAAATCTCAACAGAGTCGAAATGTGTTGACAACCATGGGTGCACTGGTGCGACGTGGTTCAAGACGCATTTTCATGACGTTGCAATTCTTGTAAAATAATAATAATAAATAATAAGAAAAGCGTTTCAAAGTTAAAATTTGCACATAAGTTCATAATTGTAAAATCAGATAATTTAGCCAAATATGACAGTTGAACGACCGTGCTAGAACCACGGAACTCGGGAATGCCTAACACCTTCTCCCGGGTTAACAGAATTCCTTATCCGGATTTCTGGTGCGCAGACTGTTAAACAGAGTCAATATTTTCCTCGATTCGGGATTAAACCGGTTTGGGACACCATAAAATCTCCCAAGTGGCGACTCTGAATCTCTTAATAAACAAATCCCGTTTCGATTGTCCTTTAATTGGAAAAACCCCATTTACACATCCCTTCGCGGGGTGCGGTAAAGTGTTAAAGGAGGTGTGACAATCACCCCCTCGGAGAAGCCAAGATAAGTCAAAAAGGGTCTCTATAGGAAAATGATGTAACGGGCCAAACGGTCGAACGAATCGTGTCCACTAGAATAACCGAGCCCTTGATAATGAAAACATGTATACTTGTGCCAAGTATTCGAAGAATATTTTTTCCTCCATCAAAATTCTTTGCGCTTCGAAGAAGTCTGCTATTTTTACAATAAACAGCTCTAGATCCATAAATTTCTCGAACACCCGGGGACTGACGTCAAAAACTCGAAGCTATATAACCACCGATTCGGAAACTTCGAACTCGTAAGCCCTCAATGAGGCAACACTAAGTTTTCAAATAACGGCTCCTGAGCCAAGGTACTTTTGATGTCTCAGGGACTGTCGTCAACGGTCACCCCATCGATTTGTCGAAAACCCGAGGTTATAAGTGTCATGCCCCAAAATCCGAGGAGTGTGACCGGCGCTAAACCAAGTAAACCCGACTGAGCAAGCCTGTTCAGTTTCATTCTACCCAAACCAATTCATGAATAAAATAGGAGATGGACTCCATTAATCATAGTAAGTATTTCATTAACAACTTCCATTTCATGCCCATTAGCAGGTTAAAACATAATTATCAAAATATTACAAGTTTTATAAATCTTTGCAACCATCAATATTTCTACTTTAATTCTAATACCCGACACTACCCACACCTATCTACGAAGCCTCTAAACACAACTAAAGAGTAATGTAATATGGAAATGTCGGTAACTAGGCTCCGGTCATACCTCAAATATAAAGTACATGATAAGCAGATGAAACAGGACCCCGAAATGAAGTGAGGCTCACCAAGTCAGCTGAAAGGATGATGCAGCACTAGCTGCGACCAACACTGCCTGCTATAGAAATACCTACATCCATTTAAAGACGTAGCGCCCCCGACAAAAGGGACGTTAGTGCCATCGAATAGCACTAGTATGTATAACTAAACACCATCTAGTTAGAAAGAACTTTCATACAAGAATAAAGAAATCATAAGGATTCAACAAAAGCTTTAAACAATCACCACATCATCAAATAAAAGGACTCATATAGCTTTTATATAATTTCCATACTTCTAGGTTGGGACATTTCAAAACTTTTCATCATCGTTCACAATAATTCACAATGCCACTATTCATAATACCATTGTTCACAATATGTACATCATAACCAACTCCCAATTTCAATCACAATTTTTGTGCCAATATATATATACATATTCCACCGCTATCTTAAACGGAGTCCGATCTCGGCCCGATTGGCTAGGCCGTCTTATTTGAGACGTGTACCTCAATAACAATTTCATTGTCACTTTCATATCTCAATATCAGCATAATACCACCATGTGTGCGTCATGGAGTCCGATCATGGCCCGATCAGCTAGGCCATCTTACCAAGACGTTTTCCCTTTTCCATCAATCATCTCATTTCAATATTTATTTCACATATCAATTCATCGACACTTTGGGACACAATCATTACATCATACTTGGAACTTGGATACATTTCAAAATTCGAGTTCTTTTCACAAAGTTCACATCAATATCAATCTCAACAACAAGCCATTCAATTCAAGAGGTCAAGTACACATGAATGGAAACATGAATCATGGTCATATAGAATATTTCAGAAATAATACACCTCAAGTTCATTAGAAATGGAACTTCAAACACAATGGATTCTTCCAAAAAGGAGGGGACACATCAAATCATAATAGAAGCACATACCAAGTCATAAACAAGCAATAACACCAATTATTCCTAAATTGCTCCTTTTCAATCACGACAATATGCAATTTAAACATCGGTATATGTAACAACTCGGATCATATTGGAGGTACTTATAAGGCAAATTATTATCAATATAAAAGAATTATACAATTTTCACATGTGTTTCCATAGCCTTTAGTTTGGGTCATTTCACACTATTCATCATTTGTTCACAATACCACCGCTATCTTGAGCGAAGTCCGATCTCGACCCGATCGGCTAGATCGCCTTGTTTGAGACATATACTTCAATCATAATCTCATTTTCCCTTTTTTCCAGAATTTATTCACAATACCACCACTATCTTGAGTGGAGTCCGATCTCGGCCCGATCGGCCAGGTCGCCTTACCAAGGCATTGTTCCCTTCTCCTTAATCGATTTGTTTCACATATATCATTTCATAGGCACTTGGGGCCACAACTTATCACATCATTCTCAATTTCAATATTAGCTTTGCCATTTAGGACAGTATGTGCACACAAGAGAAATTTAGGTTGTAAGCATAAATAAGACTTCACGTAGATGTCACAACAATGCAACTTCAATCTAAGCATAAGGTCTAAGCATTTCAATACATAATTCATATCTTTTTCCCCTTTCAAGTTATCAAGATAGCACATTGATCATGTTGAGACATCTTTTACCATATAAGGTTACAACACCAATTCATTTAAAATAACAATTAAGGTAATAATTCAACTTTAACCTTACCATATTCACATAAACACCGATGAAGCTCAATTTCTAAAAGACGGGGTTTTAGCCATACATACCTTGTTTAAGCTTTCCTTTAGTTACTACAACATTCCAGAAATTATAGCAATCCCAATCTACTTTGAGACATAACAAAATTGAACACAAATTAGGAGGGTATTCATGGTTTCAGCGCATTTGAGCATTTTATCAAATACTAGTTGAGTATCTTGATTTCAAATCTCTTTTACAAGGTTTCGTTCATTCCCCAACCCAATCTTTACTTATTTATGTTCAACAATCTTCCCACGAACCTAATTTGCTCATGCATGTATACATAATGCTATTATACCCAAGAATCATACCTTAATAATCCCATCTTATACCCAAAACTCGAAATTAAACTCTAGGGTATAGAACCTTACCTCTTAGATGAAGAACTTGTGATTGGGTTCTTTGATTCTTGAAGATTGATGCAAGATTGGATAATTTTAATGTTGGGTTCCTTCTTTTCTCTCTAAAATGCTCTCACCACTCTCTAAAATCAGTAGAGAATGACCCCAAATGAAGCCCCAAAGACTATATATTAAAATGGAGTCGGGTTATGAAAATAGGAAGATTAACCCTCCGAATTTGGGTCTGCGGTCGCATAATGTACCGTAGAATGGGTATGCGGGCCGAAAATGCGTTACAAAACTCGGTGCCCAGAAAAAGGATACACTGGTCCAGTTTGCGACCAGATTTGCGACCGCAGATCGGTTATGCGAACCGCATAATGGTTTTGCGATCGTATATGTGACATATGATCGTATTTTTACAGCTTTTGATAATTTGATCATAACTTTGTGTAGGAATGTCCAAATGATTAACGATTTGAAGTGTTGGAAACTAGACTCAAAGATCTTTTATGTGATAGGTTTTTCATCATATAAAACCTTGCACATATTTAGATATGCTCGTTCAAATTGGGGACTTGCGCAAACTCATTTGAAATCTTAGCCTATTATGAAAATTTCCAATTTGCCTTAGACTTAGGCCTTTCTGTGACTACCCAAAGGGGTCATCATTTGTTTTCTTACCCATTTTATACTTTCGAGGCCTTGAAAACCTCATATGTAGTTACCTCGATTTGCGTACGTAGTCCGAGCGCGTAGCCAAAAAGCTTAAATATGAATTCTGTGAGAAAAAAATGCTAAATTTTGATATTAAATTGAATAAATTTGACTTCGATCAATATTTTGGGTAAACAGACCGGACCCGTGATTTGACGGTCCCGGAGGGTTCGTAGAAAAATATAGGACTTAGGCGTATGCCCGGAATCGAATTTTGAGGTCCCAAGTCCAAGAAATAAATTTTTGTGTGAAATTATTTTCTGGAAATAATTAAGAAATTGGAAATGAAATTTGATTAGAAGACTATGGTATCGGGCCCTTATTTTGGTTATGACACCCGGTACGAGTCTTATATATTATTTAAGCACTTTATGTAAAGTTTGGTTGAAAACGGACGTCGTTTGACGTGTTTCGGACTTAAAATGGGAATTTGACGCTTTATGAAAATATGGAAGAAATCATGATTTTTGAGGCATGATTCGATGTATATGATTTTTTTTTGGTGATATGATCGCACGGATAAGTCCGTAGGATATTTTTGAGGTTGCGTGCATATTTGGTTTGGAGCCCCGAGGGCTCGGGTGAGTTTTGGATAGGTGTCAGATTGCATTTTTGAACTTGTAAAAATCTGGTATATTTTCTTCTGTGATCTTCGCATTTGCGAAGATGAGCCTCGCAATTGAGAACTCACAATTGCGAAGCCTTGGTCCTGGGCATATGATCGCAAATGCGATCCAATTTCTAGCAAATGCGAACTAAGGGATTTTTGGGTACTGGTCGCAAATGCGACCTCAGCCCTCGCAAGTGCGAAAGTTGGGTGGTCGCAAATGTGAACACTGGCAAAATAATAAGGGTTCTCAAATGCGAACCCAGCTTCGCAATTGCGAACCCCAGTTCGCAATTGCGATAACTAAGACCCAGCAATTTCATACTTAGTCGAATTTCCACCATTTTTCACAATTCTTTCAAGACCCAAACCCCATAGGCAATTTTTCAAGGACAAAACTTCTTCCAAATTATTTGTAAGTCAATTTTTACTTTATTCTTTCAATCATTTACATTATTTAACATGTTTTCCACTTAAAATCAATGAAATTCATGGGTGAAATTGGGGGTTTGGGGTAAAACCTAGGTTTTTCTAAAATTGGGGATTTGGACCTTAATTTGAGGTCCGATTTCAAAACAAATCATATATTTGAGTTAGTGGGGGAATGTGTAATCGGGTTTTGGTCCGAACCCCAAGTTTTGACCATGTTGACCTGAGGGGCGTTTGGGTCATTTTACCTAAATTTGCATCTTAGCTTTAAATTAAATAGTGGAATCAGTTGCTTGAGATGTTATTTACGAGGTGTAATTGAAATGAATAGATTTGGGCCATTTGGAGTTGGATACTCATGGCAAAAGTGTGGTTTCAAGTTGAATTTGGAGTCGGTTTGAGGTAAGTGGCTTGTCTAACCTTGTGTGGGGGACATTTCCCCTTAGGATATGATATTTGGTAATTGAATGCCTTGTATGTGAGGTGACGAGCACGTACTTGAGCTAATTGTTGGAAATCCATTCTTACTTGAAGTATTTAAATTGAGTTCTTCTTGCTTATCTGTTTATTTTAAATTGCAAGTTTATCCTATGCTAGTTTAGAGAAGTATGTTTATTTGACTTATTTGTTTAAGTGCTTAAACTGTCTTGGTTGTACTACGTGAAGCATGTTAGGCTAGGATTTTCTATTACTTGTTCTGAGTTTAGCATTTATCCTAATGTGTTGGGCTATTATTGTGTGTTTTAAATTGGGACTACGGGACGGCATCCCGAAAGATCCCCCCGTGTACTTGTTATGTTCTGGACTGAGGTGCGGGATACCAAGAGATCCCTCGCACATGTAAATGTAAGCTTTAAGGATACCAAGATATCCTTGGGATACCAAGAGATCCCTCATGTATATTTAGAGAATACCAAGAGATCCTCGGGATACCAAGAGATCCCCCGGCTATTATTTCCTGTTGTGAGTTGTATTCCGTTTATTGTTTTATTTCTGCTTCCTATTACTGCTTCCCTTATTTGTCCTGTTTAGGTTCTCCCTGTAGACCTTAATTATACTATTTTTCCTTATCTTATCATATATTATGTTTATCTCGGTAGGGCCCTGACCTTCCTCGTCACTACCCAACCGAGGTTAGGCTTGACACTTACTGTGTATCGCTGTGGTATACTCATGCCCTTTCTGTGTATGTTTTTTCATGTGCAGATCCAGGTAGCTCTGCCCAGGCGTATCATCCTCGAGGCGAAGAGATTAGCAGAGATTTCGAGGTACATCTGCCGCGTCCACAGACCTGGAGTCTCTTTCTTATTCTAGCGTTAGCAGTTAGCTTTCTACCTTTCGTACATGTTCGTTTTAGACATTCTGGAGTTAGAGCTATGTATTTACTTTCCGTTAGCCTGTGTTTCCCATGAGTTTTTGGGTTTTGGGGTGATGTTGTAGACTTCCGCATTATTGAGTAATTTATGACAGGCGGCATCTTTTATACAGTTTTCTTTTAAATTGTTCATTTTTAAATAATTTATTCCGCAAGTTATGTTGTTGTTCCGCATTGTTAGGCTTACCTAGTTATAGGAACTAGGTGCCATCATGACATGTTCACGGAGGACGAACTGGGGTCGTGACAAGTTGGTATCAGAGCTCTAGTTTCATAGGAGTCACGGAACACAGGCCGGTTTATTAGAGTCTTGTTGATTGGTACGGAGACCCTTGGAAAAGAACCATGCTACAAAGAAAACCCAAGGGGTAATTACTACACTACCTACAAAGAAAATCTTTTTGTCCTTTTTCATTCAACTTAAATCCCTCAAAAAACCTTCTAGGAGATCCATCATCGGAAAAAGTCCAATTCTTCTACCTTTTCTTCAATTTTTCTTAGGAGCTAATAAAATACTACACAACTACGAAAATAAAAATAATAAGTTAATATTTTTCTAACATACTACTACTAATTATATAGAGAAATTCTCCGACCCCACACTTAAAGGAGTGAAATGTCCCCAATGCACAAATAAAACAAAACAATAATGAGGGTGGACAACAAACTCCCTGGAAGGCCAAAAGTCGAAGCAATAGCGGCTCACATGTACTCAGACTTCCCCCAGGTATGGTCTTTTGTGTGGGCACCCCACACTTAGTTCTTACCATCAGCTTGCTTTTGCACTCTTCTAATGGATCCGCTTCCTATTCTCATAATCCTACAAAAGAAAAATAGACATTACAAAAATAATAAGCTGGGTTGCCTCCCAACAAGCGCCTGATTTAACATTGTGGCACGACACAGAATCTCATCTAATCATTGGCTAGTAACACCTTTGACTTTTGATGATCAAAGTCACCTCCATAAGAGTGTTTTACTCTTTTTCCGTTCACTAAGAACGTTCTCTTTCCACCTACGATGCGCAGCTCAATTTCACCATGTGGAGTGGCTCTCACTACCACAAACGGGCCTGACCATCTCGATTTGAGATTCCCTGGAAAGAGTCTCAACCTTGGATTGAACAAGAGAACCAATTGGCCTGGTTCGAACTCGCGATGGTGGATATGCTTAGCATGCCAGTGCATGGTATTTTCTTAATATAACTTGGCATTCTCATACGCGTTCAAGTGAAACTCGTCAAGCTCATTCAATTGCATTAACTGTTTTCTACCCACTAATTTTGCATCAAAGTTCATCTTCTTTTATCGCCCAATAGGCCTTGTGCTCAAGTTCCACCGATAAAGGGCTTGCCTTCCCATAAACCAGCTTGTAAGGGGAGGTTCCGATTGGAGTTTTCTAGGCGATGTTGTATGCCCATAGAGCATCATCAAGCTTTGCAGCCCAATCTTTCCTACTTGCACTAATTGTCTTCTCCAGAATTTGCTTTATCTATCTATTTGAGACTTCAACTTGTCCACTAGTCTGAGGATGGTAAGCGGTTTCAACCTTATGTTTGACCCTTTATTTAACTAAGACATTGTCCAATAGCTTGTTATAGAAATAGGTGCCCCCATCACTTACCATCACTCTCGGAGTGACGAACCTTGTAAAGATATGCATAAGTTAGATCACTATGGGATAATGAACAAGATAAATAGAACATAAGTTAGGAACAGAAGGATTTGATAATAGTCAGCATCATGAGAATTTTAGAGATCGTTTTCCGGACAACAGAAGAATAACCTTTAAAGGTCATTTAGGAAGATGCTTCCTTAAAGCAAGTATTGTCAGTAGAGTTAAACTTAAGGGACTAAGTGTGCCAGTTACACTAGGTGTTACCCTCATGAGTAAAAAAAAATTATCCTTGGTACAGAAGGGTTACTGCAAGGCAAGTAAGAGTCCGTGAAGATGTGAAAAGATGCCAAAGTTGAAGAGAGAGAGGGGAAGATGGTATGATATGGTATTAAGTAAGAGTTATATGGTTCAAATAACTATGGAGTAGTAAAGGAAGAATGCAATAAAAATATGAAAGGGATGAGATTGCCCTTATTCAAATCCCACATATAGGTTATGACTCCAGAACATTACGGAATCATGATAGCAGGGAGAGGCAATAAGGGTTCTTAACCAGATGTTACTGATAAATAAGTGCGAATGAACACTTGATATATAAGGATCTAGTGCGAGAGACACGTTTAGACAAAGAAAATAACCCAAGATATTACGTGGAATATAGATATGAGAATGGATTAACGAGTAGTTAGTAGTTGATTCAGTAAGAGTCTAGCTATGGGTAGACAAAAAGTTACAAACAAATCAACAGATCATGCAAGATAAGCATAGTAAAACCTAATATAGTGAATTTATCCTCACAGTTATGACATTGTAATACTTGATATATATTCAGATAGGAGTTGGGGTATTTAAAGGTACCATATGAGTGTTACAGAAATAAAAGAGAGTGACACTGGAAAGACAGCTAAAATATCAGCCCTACAGGCACAAGGGCATGGAGGTAAGTAACTATAGATAATTATATGCAAGGAAGAACATCAAATAATTTGTCGAGTATACGATGTAATAAGGTTGTAGCTTTACAAGAGTTATAGGGTCCTCCCTAAGTACTACAATAAAAGACTAGCTGAGGAAATAAGGAATAAGGCTTCAACCTAAGTATAGTAACTTGAAGAAGAAATGGTCATGTAAAAACAGTCTCATTACAATATTGTATGCACTCCATAAGAAAGTGGCACCTACCATGGCTAATGAACGGGAAGTAAAAGCAAAAGTAATATTCAAGGTCATATGAGTTTCACACAAATTCCGACATACGTGGGAACTAAGATAAGCTAAGTATGCACGCAACAAGAGGGAAGAAAGACCAAGAAAAGTAATTGCTTACGTTTAAAGAAAGCTAAGGAGAAAGGAATTATTCGATCAATGATCCAGAGTTAATTGCGTTATGAACGCACTTAAGATTTTGGAGTATTATCCATGCAACATATATGTTGACATTCATACAGCAGTAGAAGACTCCGATATAAGTTAAAAGAAAAAATTGAGGCAAGGTCTTAGATAAAGGATTGAATTGTTAGAAGATTGTATCACGGATATTCCATAGAATCCATAAAAGGATAAAGTAATAACTAATACCATGAGTCGCAAATCAGACGATAGCTTAAGCCTACTTAAAGGTTGACCAAGGGAAAAGGAACTAAAGAGTTACAACAACTAAGTAAATTAGGAGTCTGATTATTGGATCTAGAAAATTATAAAAATCATGATCACTCATAATATCATAGGTGCAAGAGAAATAGTACAACGGCCATATTCTATAACGGCTATATGATAAAGCCAGTTAGAAGAGTACCAGCCTCATTAGAAGTCAGTATGAGGCTCCCATCAGATTATGTATGCACCAGAGGTGCAAGTATTATAATACAGCTTCAAGTTATGGATGTGAATTATACCTATGTGGAAGGGAGGTTATGAAAGAGATAGAAGATGTGGTTCAAAATTTTAAGGTAAGTAAGGTAAAGGTGAACAACGTACGAGATACTCAAGTGAAGAAGGTTATAAATAGTCCACACTTCAGATTAGAAGGCTAGAAGCACTGGGATTCAGTGTCCATGAATGATAGCAGAATTATCAATGGTATATCTTCTAGCCTATGATTTCTAGGTATCGATAGTTCTAGTTAAGAGAGTAAAGTAGAGTTAGAGATGATGTGATGTCTCGCTTGATGTTCTAGAATAACATAAGGAAATCTATGGTGCAAGCAAGTTAAAGGAAGGTTGCGAGTAGTACAAATAGATATTTGTAGGCCGTAAGCTAAAGTATGGTAGAGTGACAAGGTTTTAGGAAGACAGGACCAAGGATAAGAAAAAGCAAGTGAGATGGTGACAAAAATAGGTAAGGCCTCGGGATTAGCCCATTGAAACAAGAGAGCTGATGGTTTCCTTAAGTTATAGAATGCTCAGTATAGCATGAATGAACTCAGAAAAGTCTAAGACTAGGAGCATTTAGAAGAAATGGAATGTTGCCCTGGTAGTAGAATAAGAGTGTAATTATAATACATAAGAGAATGGCATTTAGGACTTCAATTGAGTAGTGATTCATAGATAAGGGATTTCTTGGATTGTACGGGATTAGAATACCCCATCCCCCCAATAAGATGAACCACGTAGGGATGCCATGAAATACGGTTATTGAAGTATAGTATCGCCCATAGGTGGATCAAGAAAACCACTTCAAATGTTCCTCGATGCAACGTGAGCCCTAGTGATAATGTATTACGTAAGAGGTTTCAAGTTATCAGTGGTAGATTGTTGATCAACATTGAGGTGAATCAACAATGGATGGATAAAAGTTACAAAGTATGAGATGAGATTAGGTTGTAATTCTTAAGATGAACAGTAATGAGGAAGCATTAAAGGACTTAGATTTATACATATAGGATAAGCAACGAGAGTAACCTGGAGTTTAGTAGCAGACCTCAGTAACGATAAATTGAAGTAAGAGTTATGGTATAGTATGAACTACTTAGATGTAGTAAAGCCATAGACGAGGGACAGCTTGTCATAATTCTGTATATGTTCACAAAGTGAGGCCTAGATATTGGCTAAAAGCTGGAGGAAAAGGGGAGAAGAGTCGCATAGGCACACATAGAAGGATAAAGTCATACAGATTGCATAATAGAAGGTAGCAATAGTTACTAGATTGGAAGAATTCCGACCACAGGTCGTAGTGTGAGAAAGAGGCCTAAATAGGGGAATGCCCTGGCCTTTGGATTTATTCATAGAAAAGTTGCCTAGATGGAAAGGAGAGTATTAAAGTATTTGCAAGATCTATAGGTTATGAGAATGATAAGTACATCAGTCAACATTCGAGGATGAATGTTCCAAAAGGGGGAATGATATTACACTACATGTTTTCGTACATGAAAGTACGCCATAAGTCAATTGATGTAAGCTCAAAAATGACATTCTCTTTGATAATATATAAAGAGATCAATTTATATTACAGATGTAATTATGTTCAGCATACAAATGACTAGGTTGAGGATGAATGCTCTTAAATGTGAGAAAGAAGAGTTTGGGCAAATAAAACGAGTTGCTTGCCTACCCGATGTGCCTGCTTTACGAACTTACTTTCCGTCCTACTTGCTTGAGCGACTCGACATATGTCTAAACTATTTAACGAGGACGAGGCACATGTTTCAAAATGGAAAAGTAACCAACATGAATCACCTACTTGATTAAGTAGGTGAAAAGGATGTGCATCACCTACTCAGAGATTGTAGATAAAATTAAAAGGGAATGAAAAAGGATAGAGATGGACAAGTCTTAGGGCAGTCCAAAACCCATCTGCTCAAGCCCATTAGTGGGGCCATATAAAATAGATATATCTCAATTTCACTTAGAAGCACAATTCATCATCCCTCTCACTCTATTTCAACGTAAAGGAGCTACAAAATATCATCCCAAGATCAATCTCAAAGTTATCCTAGGGTTCAAGGCCAAATCCACAAGTTGGTAAGGTGATTCTCTCTTGGAAGATCATGATTACCTAGTTATCTCTCTCTACTTTATTATTTTGGGTAAAGACCTTGTTTGAGCTTGAAGTAAAGCTTAGTTGGACAAGTATTCTTGCTGTCGAGGTAAGGTTTAACTTCTCCTATATGTATTTAAGATCATCTATGTATATCTAGTTGGTTTGTTAAAGGAAACTTGTGAAGTAGGTTGAACTTCATGTTTAAGTGTTGTAGTTGCTAGACTATTTTAGAGTTGAATTCTTGATGTTTTATGGTTGGAAATTAGTATAAATAACTTAAGAATACTATTGCTATATATGTTTGGAAGAATAGAAGGCTTGGAAAGTGCAAGTTAGAACTTGGTTGTTGGGTGAGATGGTGTGGACTTTGTTTGATTTGAGGAAAATGAAAAGAATAAGGGGAGGTGTAGTCCAATATTAGTTGACGAGCTAGTCACACTTTTATGTTGAGTTCTTGCTTCTGTAAGCTTAACAATGGTCCCTCGTTGTTTGTTGTAGATTGAATAACTAACGGACTGAACTGGCGTTGTGTTGTTAGGTAAACGACAAAGGTATGTTAAGGCTATCCCTTCTTTCCTTTTGGCATGATTCATACGATACAAACGAAATGAGCAAACATACAGATTTTATAAATACATCTATTCATAGAAGCATTAGAGGTGCTTATGTTCTTGATTCCTCATGTGTATTATTATTATTATATCTTCTGTTCATGGGTCTCAGAAAAATACGTAGTTGATAAAGTTTATCCGAAGGCATATTGATCTTATAACATACCGAGAGATCTTATTGACATACTTCTTATGCATTGCATTCATTTATACATGTACATTTACCCATGATCAATGTCACGACCCGTATTTTTCCACCTTCAGGAGTCATGATGGCGCCTACTCGTGAAAGCTAGGCAAGCCAACTATTAAGGCTCTACACATTAACTATCAACCCAAACCATTGTAAATGGTAATTATAGTTAAACAAATGAAAAGCGAGGAAAAGTGAAATTAAATCCAAATACTTCAACACATGTCTACCCACTAATCTGGTGTCACAAATTCACGAACATCTATGAATTTACTACAAACACAAGTCTGAAAAAAATACAGCTGTTCTCAGAATGAAAAGGGACAGCAGAAAGCTAAAACAAGAAAGGGGGACTTTAGGCTCTGCAGATGCCAGAAGATCTACATTGGTCTCCCTGGACTGAAGGCGGCTAGCTCAGCTACTCACCAGGTCTGGTACCGAAATATGCACAAAAGAGTGCAAACTGTAGCCTCAGTACAACCGACCCTATGTACTGGTAAGTGTCGAGCCTAACCTCAGCGAAGTAGTGACGAGGCTAGGACATGACAACCACATAAACCTATGTAGTTAAAAGATATACAACAGAAGCATAATAACGGGAATCAGCAGAATAAGGTGGAAAGGGGACATGCTGCAGGAAATACCAGATTCTAACAATAAACCAATATAAAAGCATCAATAGAGAAGTATAATGAATATCATATCTATATTAACAAGAATAATGAAACGGTAACACGTGCACGGCATCGCCCTTCGTGCTTTTACTCTCGTTCTCACCATATAAAATCACAGAAATGGCATGGTATCACCCTTCATGCATTACCTCACATAATCATGGCATGGCAACACCCTTCGTGCATTTTCCTCACAACATTGGCACGGCATCACCCTCCGTGCATTAACTCTCAAATCATGGCATGGCATCACCCTTCGTGAATTATCATTCATAATGTCGGCACGGCTACACCCTTCGTGCTAACAAAGTCCATAGTGATACGCTCCCGCTTTCCTTCAGGAATCTCAATCTTCTAAAACAAACCACCAGATCTCTGATGCACGTACTTTACCTGCTGACAATTCAAACACCGGGCTATATAGGCAACAATATCCTTCTTTATTATCCTCCACCAATAATGTTACCGCAAGTCGTGATACATCTTAGAGGCGCACGGATGAATGGAATACCGAGAACTATGGGCCTCCTCTAGAATCAACTCACGAAGTCCATCCATATTAGGTATATAAATATGACATTGCATCCTCAAAACTCCATTATCTCCCACTATAACCTGTTTGGCACCCCCGTGCCGCACCGTGTCCCTAAGCATAAGAAAATGAGGATCGTCATATTGACGATCTCGAATATGCTCAAATAACAAAGAACGAGCGACTGTGCAAGCTAGCACACAGTTGGGCTCAGAAACGTCCAACCTCATGAACTCATTGGATAAAGCATGAACATCCAAAGTAAGCGGTCTCTCACCGACTAGAATATACGTAAGGCTGCCCATACTGGCTGACTTCCTACTCAAAGCGTCGGCCACTACATTGTCCTTCCATGGGTGATACAAGATGGTGATGTCATAGTCTTTCAATAGCTCCAACCACCTCTTCTGCCTCAAATTTAGCTCCTTCTGCTTGAACAAGTATTGCAAACTCTTGTGCTCCATGAACACCTCACATTACTTGCCATATAAATAATTCCTTCAAATCTTGAGCGCGTTAACAATAGTTGCTAGCTCCAAATCATAAATTGGATAATTCTTATTGTGGATCTTCAACTGCCGCGAAGCATATGCAATAACCTTGCCATTTTTCATCAACACCGCACCAAGTCCAATACGAAATGCATCACAATACACTATATATGGCACTAAACCTGAAGGCAATACCAATACTGGCACCGTAGTCAAAATTATCTTGAGATTCTAAAAGCTTGTCTCACACTCGTCTGACCACCTGAACTGGGCACCCTTCTGGGTCAACCTGGTCATTGGGGCTGCAATAAATGAAAACCCCTCCACAAACAGACAATAATAACCTGCCAAACCCAAGAAACTCCAGATCTTTGTAGCTGATACGGGCGGTGGAACACTCGATGCCTAAACCATGGTAGGGAAACCCTGATATTGAGAGCTGCTCGGTGATCGAGGACAAAATCTAGCAATATGCCTCGTATCACCACAAGTATAACAAGCCTTCTGCTACTGGGATTTCTTACCTTGACGGCCTGAGTGGCCATCTTGAAAACTCTGGAGCGGAGGCGCACTGATAGGAGTTGGTGACGCATTGTAAGGTAGCTGATCTGAATGCTGCATATGAGAACCACGGCCACCTGGACCACCATGAGAAGCCTGAAGTGTTGAATGAAACGGCATGGGAGAATGGCCTCTACCAAAAGAATCCCTGCCTCCAAATGAGGTACCACTAAACCTGCCATAATGACGGGGCCTCTTGTCAGACCCCTGACCACTCCCCAGCGATAAAACCATCTCAACTCTCCTTGCCACATTGGCTGCAACCTGAAATAAGAAATCTCTCTCCCCATCTCCTTATCCATCTACAATCGAATAGGCTGAGTAAGTCCCTCAATGAACCTTCTCACCCTCTCTCTCTCTCTCCGTAAGAAGTATAATAAGATCATGACGAGCCAAAGCAATAAATCTGGTCTCGTACTAAGTGGCGGTCATAGAACCCTGCTGAAGACGCTCAAACTGCCTCTGATAGCCCTCTCTCAAAGTGATAGGTAGAAACTTCTCCAGAAATAGCTGGGAGAACTGATCCCACGTCAAAGCTGGTGACCCAGCTGGTCTAGCCAAACAATAGTCCCTCCACCAAGTCTTGGCAGAACCTAACAGACAGAAAGCATCAAAGTCGACCCTATTGATCTCCACTATCCCCGTGTTCCGTAGAACCTTATGACAGTTGTCCAAACAGTCTAGGGGATCCTGTGAAGATGTACCGCCATAAGTAGTAGTGAAGAGCTTGGTGAACCTATCCAACCTCCACAAAGCATTGGCAGACATAGCTGCTCCATTACCGGTCTGAGCTACAATACCCGATTGAACTACTCCAACTAGCTGAGCTACTAGAATCTGAAACTGAGGAGTCATCTGCTCCGGAGTGCGAGTAGCGGGAGTCTTTGCTCCTCCCCTAGCCTGAAAGACAGCTAGTCTCAGGCTTCTGATCGGTAGATGAAGCGGTACATTTTCTCACTATTTGCGAAAGAACAAAGTGGAAGTTCAATTAGCATTGAGAAGTCAAATCACACGACAGAGAAGAATAGATGTGAAGTTATTCCTAAACTATGTAGCCTCTGGGGGATAAGCACAGACATCTTTGTACTGATCCCTCAGACTCTACCTAATTTGCTTGTGAATTGTGAGACCCAAGCAACCTAGAGCTCTGATACCAACTTGTCACGACCCGTATTTTCCCACCCTCGGGAGTCGTGATGGCGCCTACTCGTGAAAGTTAGGAAAGCCAACTATTAAGGTTTTACACATTAATAATCAACCCAAACCATTGTAAACGGTAATTATATTTAAACAAATGAAAAGTGCGAAAGAGTTAATATAAATCAAAATAATTCAACACATGTTTACCCATGAATATGGTGTCACAAATTCACGAACATCTATGAATTTACTACAAACAAGTTTGAAAGAAAAATACAACTGTTCTCGAAATGAAAAGACATGTCATAAAGCTAAAATAGGAAAGGGGGACTTTAGGCTCTACGGACGCCAGCAGATCTACCTTGGTCTCCCTGGACCGAAGGCAGCTACCCCAGCTACTCACTGGTCCGGTACCTAAATATGTACAAAAGAGAGCAAAGTGCAGCATCAGTACAACCGACCCCATGTACTGGTAAGTGTCGAGCCTAACATCGGCGAAGTAGTGACGAGGCTAGGACATGACAATCACATAAACTTGTGCAGTTAAAATATATACAACATAAGCATAATAACAGGAATCAAGAGAATAAGCTGGGAAGGGGACATGCTGAGGGGGAATAGCAGATTCTAACAATAAACCAATATAGAAGCATCAATAAAGAAGTATAATGAATATCATATCTATATTAACAAGAATAATGAAACGGTAACACGTGTACGACATCACCCTTCGCAATTTTACTCTCGTTCTTACCATATGAAACAACATAAACGGCACGGCATCATCCTTCGTGCATTACCTCACATAATCATGGCACGGCATCACCCTTCTTGCTTTACACTCTTGCTCGCCCAAATAATGGAAAGAATATGTCCCGGGAAGGGAATCAACAATAACATCCGGCAATGGATTCAACAATATCAACAATAACATCCCGGCAAGGGATTCAACTATAACCAATATCGTTTTCAACAATTACTTTACATAATGAAACTCAACTTGAGTAATACTCAACAATAGTCAATTACCAAGAAACCTTCGTAAGCTTTGTTCAACATTTATAATCATCAATTTGAGCATGATCGATATATAGTCACAACAGTCATGATATGAGACTCACGGGCAAGCTTGACACCAACGTATAGATACTCGTCACCTCACCTATATTTCGTACTCGATACTAAAACATAGCAAATAATACCACAACTCATATTCCCTCAAGCTAAGGTTAGGCTAAACACTTATCTCGAATCTGCGGATAAGATTAAGCCTCAACTACCGCTTTACCTCTCGGTTCCACATCCAATTCCCTTATATCTAGCCACGGTTTACTTAATAATGTTAATAAATGCTAAATAAATCAATTCTAATGCATGAAAATAGATTTCCCATTGTTTTCTTCAAAAATTCAAAAATCGACCCCGGGCCCGATTGGTCAAAACTCGAAGTTCGAACCAAAACCCGATCAACCATTCACTCACGAACTCAAATATGTAATTAATTTTGAAATCGAGCCTCAAATTAAGGTCCAAATTCCCAAAATTTGAAAATCCTAGCTTCTACCCAAAAATACCCAATTTCCCATGAAAACCCCTAGATTTTAAAGTGAAATTATGTAAAAAGATGTTATAGATTGAAGAAAATAAGTTAGTAGTTGTTTAGCTATGATTTGGGGAAGAACCTTTCTTTGGAAAATCTCCCAAGAGAGCTTAGGGTTTGAAATAGTTTGAAAAATAAAGAAAATCCCATCAAAAATCCTACTTATCAGGTGCAGATGTCGCAATTGCGACCAGGGGTTCGCAATTGAAAACCCTTTGAGAATCTACTGTCTTCGCAATTGCGAAGAAATTGTCGCATTTGCGACAGCTGGGGACTTATTGAGGTCTTCGCATTTGCGAATAAATGCTCGCAAATGCGAGCAAGGATGGCCAGGGCTTAGTTCGCAATTGCGACCAGCCCCTCGCAATTACCATACTAACAGACTTCGCAATTGCGATCCCTGATCTCGCAATTGCGAGATCAAAAGCCAATGCCAGACTGGAACCTACAACAATTTTCCTAAGTCCAAATTCACTCCGTGACCTATCCAAAATTCACCCGATCCCTCAGGGATCCAAACCAAATGTCACGACCCCAGATCGCCCTCCGTGAACATGTCATGATGACACTTAGTCCCTATAACTAGGTAAGCCTAACAATGCGGAGAACAACATATCTTGCGGAATAATTAATTAAAAACTGAACAACTAAAAGAAAACTGTATATAAATGTCGCTCGGCATATACAACCCAATAATGCGAAAGTCTATAATATCACCCCAAAACCTGGAAACTCACGAGAACACAGGCTAAGTAAATACATAGCTCTAACTTCAGAATGTCTAAGACGAACAGTACGAAAAGGAGAAAGCTAACTGCTAAAGCTAGAATAAGAAAGAGACTCCAGGTCTGCTGAAGCGGTAGATGTACCTCAAAATCTCTGCTAGATCTCTCCGCCTCGAGGATGATACACCTGGGTAGAGCTACCTGGATCTGCACATGAAAAACATGCGCAGAAAGGGCATGAGTACACCACAGCTGTACTCAGTAAGTGCCAAGCCTAACCTCGGTTGGGTAGTGACGAGGAAGGTCAGGGCACTACTGAGATAAAACAATATAAATGATAGATACGAAAAATAGTATAGATAAAGTCTACAACGAGGATCTAAACAGGATAAACAAAGAATACGGTAATAGGAAGCAGAAACAAGGCAGTACAAGGAAATGATGCTCACAACAAGAATGATAATCGGGGATCTCTTGGTATCCCGAGGATCTCTTAGTATCCTCACCATATAATCGAGGGATCTCTTGGTATCCCGAGGATCTCTTGGTATCCTCAATAGCTATAAATATATACATGTTCCAGGGATCTCTTGGTATCCTGCACTCTCAGTTTAAAACATATCACGTACAGGGGATATCCTAGGATGTCGTCCCGCAGTCCCAAATTTAAACATACAATATCAGCTCGAACATACAAGAAAAATACTAAACTCGGAACAAGTAATAGTAAATTTTAGCCTAACATGCTTCACGGAGTACAAACAAGACAGTTTAAGCAAATAGGCAAGTAAGTCAACTAAACATGCTTCTCTAAGCTAACACAGGAAGAGCTTACAATTAGGATAAACTGATAAGCAAGAAAAACTCAATTGAAATGCTTCAAGTAAAGAAGGATTTTTCAACAATTAGCTCAATTACGCGCTCGTCACCTCACGTACGAGGCATCCAAATATCAAATATCATGTCCTAAGGGGAAAAAGTCCCCCACACAAGGTTAGACAAACCACTTACCTCAAACCGGCTCCAAAATCAACTCGAAACCACACTTTTGCCACGAGTATCCGACTCCAAATGGCCCAAATCTATTCATTTCAATTACATCTCAAGCAGCTGATTCTACTATTTAATTTAAAGCTAAGATCTGAATTTAGGTAAAATGACCAAAATGCCCCTCAGACCAACGTGGTCAAAACCCGAGGTTCAATCCAAAACTCAGTTACTCATTCCCCCACGAACCCAAATATATGATTTGTTTTGAAATCGGACCTCAAATTGAGGTCCAAATACCCAATTTTAGAAAAAAAAAAACTAGGTTCTACCCAAAACCCCCCAATTTCACCCATGAAAATCATTGATTTTAAGTGAAAAACATGTTAAATGATGTAAATGATTGAAAGAATTAAGTAAAAATCGACTTACAAATAATTTGGAAGAAGTTTTGTCCTTGAAAAATTGCCTATGGGGTTTGGGTCTTGAAAGAATGGTGAACAAATGGTGGAAATTGACTAAGTATGAAATTTGCTGGGCCTCAGATATGGGAATTGCGAACTGGGGTTCCCAATTGCGAACCTCGACCAATTGTGGGAATTGCGAAGCTGGGTTCACATTTGCAAACCCTTATCATTTTGCCAGTTCTCGCATTTGCGAGGGCTGAGATCACATTTGCGATCAGTGCCAAAAATCCCCTAGTTCGCATTTGCGAGGAATGGGATTGCATTTGCAATTATAGGCCTAGGTCCCAGGCTTCGCAATTGCGATGCAAAGCTCGCATTTGCGAGCTCGCAATTGCGAGGCACATCTTTGCAAATGCGAAGATCACGAAAGAAAACATACCAGATTTTACAAAGTTCAAAAATGCAATCTGACACCTATCCAAAACTCACTCGAGCCCTCGGGGCTCCAAACCAAATATGCACACAACCTCAAAAACATCCTACGGACTTATCTGAGCGATCAAATTGCCAAAATAACATCATATACATCGAATCAAGCCTCAAAACTCATGATTTCTTCCAAATTTTCATAAAACATCAAATTTCCATTTTAAGTCCGAAACACGTCAAACGACGTCCGTTTTCAACCAAACTTTACATAAAGTGATAAAATCATATATATAAGACTTGTACCGGGCGTCGGAACCAAATTACGGGCTCGATACCATAGTCTTCTAATCAAATATCATTTCCAATTTTCTTAATTGTTTCCAAAAAACAATTTCACATAAAAATTTATTTCTCGGACTTGAGACCTCAGAATTCGATTTCGGGCACACGCCCAAGTCCCATATTTTCCTACGGACCCTCCGGGACCGTCAAATCAAGGGTCCGGATCCGTTTACCCAAAAATTTTGACCGAAGTCAAATTTATTCAACTTAATATCAAAATTTAGCATTTTTCCCCACAGAATTCATATTTAAGATTTTCGGCTACGTGTCAGGACTATGCACGTAAATCGAGGCAACCTTAAATGAGGTTTTCAAGGCCTCAAAAGTACAGAATGGGTAAGAAAATAAGTGATGACCCCTTTGGGTCGTCACACCAAACATGCACGCAAGTCTAAAAATATCATACGGACTTGTTCGTGTGATCAAATCATCAAATATATCAACAAATACAAATTTAACCTCAAATTCATGAAATTTCTCAAGAACATTGAAATTTCCATTTTCTCATCTAAAGGTCCGATTTATACCAAATTAACTCTGATTCTTACCAAATTTCATATATTTGACTTAATCGTTATTTTAAGCCAGTACCGGGCTCCGGAACCTAAATACGACCTGATACCATCAAGAACATGCATCGTTTCATTTCAAAAAACCTTTATATTTTCCAACAAATACTTTTCTTTAAAAATTCTTTTCTTGGGCTAGGGACCTCGGAATTCGATTTCGGGTATATGCCCGAGTCTCATATTTTACTACAGACCCTACGGGACCGTCAAATCATGGACCCGGATCCGTTTACCAATAATATTAACCAAAATCAACTTTAATCAATCTCAAAGGCCAATTTCATTATTTTTTAAAATTTCACATAAAAGCTTTCCATAAATGCGCCTTGACTGCACACGCAAATCGAGGTAATACTAAAAGAGGTTTTTAAGGCCTCAAAATTCAGTTTTGACTTTAAAAACATGAGATGACCGTCATCTTCAATCATATGGCATTATATGTGCGTATATTATATGTATATGGGGTATGGCGAAAGGTTATGGCGTTATATATGCATTACTACCTGATCAGTTGGTATAGTTGATGATTTCTCCCATAGTGGCCGAGATGATATGATGGGATGCCCTTAGAGGCTTGATGATGTTATGTGTGAGTTTACAAATGATCATGTATGTCGTAAGTTTGTATACCATGATGGGTTGTCCTATATTGAGTATTCCCTTATGTTTATTTTGGTTATCTCATGATGACTTTCCAGTTCATTGGCCTGTGATAGTATGATAAGAAGGATACCTTATGTTGGTACTCGGTTGAGTTAGGAACCGAGTGCCTATCATGCCCCTTTAGTATGGTCATATTTGAGGCCTCGACCAGGGCCTCGGGTGTGTTTCGGATGTGTTTGAGTTGTGTCGTGCTCTTATTTGATGTTTTTATGTTGTTTCATTTGGCATAAAGGGTACTATATTGAGAAAATAACCTCTAATTTGTTATTATATTGAACTATTAGATCCATATCATAATTATGGAACCATAACAACAAGAATCTCCGAATTTCGAGGTCGTACAAAAGAATTATGCCCATTTTCGTGTCGGAAATGATAGTTGGTTTCTTGTGCAAACTTTTGTTCTTCGCGAATGCGCGAATGCGAGAGAAGTTCAGCGAAGGTGAAGAAGGATTTTTGGGTTGACCGATCAATGCAAAATTTGCTCCTCGTGTACGCAAAAGTCTCCCATGAAGGCGATGAACAAAAATCATCTGGATAGTGTTTTTGTGACGACCCGACACGTCGTCTTATGTGTTACTGCTCCATTTCCCCCTTATTGTGTTGATTCATGTTTCAATATCAATATTAGAGTCTATCGGGTGTAATTGAATTGGTTTTGGTTGGAAATAAGGCACATAGCCTCTTAGAATAAAGCTTGTTTTAGAAAAGTCAACTGGAAGTTGACTATTTAATTAGGAGGCTCGGATGTGAATTCTGATTATTCGTTTAGCTTCGGGGGATGATTTATGACTTAGGAGTGAAATCGGAATTGATTTTGGAGGCCCGGTGTAGAATTAGGCTTGAATTGGTGAAGGTTGAATTTTGGCGAATTCCGGTTGATAGGTGAGATTTTGATCTGAGAGTCAGAATGGAATTCCGAGAGTTGCAGTAGCTTCGTTAGATGATTTTGGATATGTCTCCAAATTTTTAGGTCATTCGGACGTCGTTTGGTTGGGTTTCGGATCAAATGTGAGTTTTGGAAGAATTTGATAAATTTAGGATTGAATCCGTGGTAATTTAATGATTTTAGTGTTGTTGAATGTGTTTTGATGATTGGAACAAGTTCGTATGATATTTTGGAGTAGGTTGGTATTTTTGGTTGAGGTCCCGGGGGCCTCAGGGTGATTCCGAGTGATTAAACGGACCATTTTTGGCTTTGGATCATAGCAGATTTTCTGCTGGAGTGTTGCAGGTACGTTGTTCATCGCGTTTGCGTGAGGTGCAACGCGAACGCATAGAGGAAATTTGGAGGCCTGGAATTTTGCCTTCGTGTTCGCGAAGAGGAGGCCATGTCCGCGAAGCTTTGGGATTTTTGCCATCGCGTTCGCATGAAGGACATCGCATTCGCGTAGGCCTGGAAGTCTGGCCAACGCGTTCGCGGGAGGAGAAGTCGCGTTCGCGTAGAAGGGCCTGGGAGCCCAGATCATTTAGGCATCGCGTTCGCGATGCATGTGTCGCGTTCGTAGGAGGAGGGTCGCAAGGCATCGCGTTCGCGTAAGTGGTGTCGCGTTCGCGTAGAGCATTTTGGATTTTCAGAAGTTTGGTCTTCGCGTTCGCGTGAGAGAGGTCACGAACGCGATGAAGGAAAATCAGGCCTGGACAGAATGTTTTAAGGACATTTCCCCAGCGACCCAACTCATTTCTTTCACCATTTTTGAGCATCTTGGGAGCATTTTGACGGGAAGTAAGAAGGTTTCGATCGGGAATCGATTGGAGGTAAGTCTTATGAGTTAAATACATGTTTTTATTGAAGAATCATCCATGGAATTCATGAAAATATAGCCAAATTGTAAGAAATTGGGGCTTGAAGTAAAAATTCTAAATTTGGGATTTGAGGGGGCCATTATGGTCCGATTTGGGTGTTCTTGGTATGAACGGACTCGTGGCGAGACGAGGATTCCGGAAATATAAATTTTATAATTTTTTGAGATGTGGGCCCGGGGCTCGGGTTTTGCCAATTTCGTGTTTTTGAGTATTTTTCGAGTTCTTTCGATTGGGTTATGTCCCATTTGCATATTATAATGTATTCGCTCTGGTTTTGGCTAGTTTCAACGAGCGTGGAGGCCAATTTGAGGGGCAAAGGCATTGCGGGCTTGAGATTTCGCCGGTTCGAGGTGAGTAATACTTGGGAATGATATCCTGAGGGTTTGAAACCCCGGATTTGCACATCTTAGTGTTGTATTGTGGTGACTTGCACGCTGGACCTGGGCGTAGGGTAGAGCACCGTTGGGGATCGTGACTTGGTCCATCCCGGTTGTTGGTTTTTACCGTGTATTTGCAAATGATTGTTGTCATCATTATAACTTGGGCTCATTCCATACTTAGGGCTTATTGCCGATTATTTGAACTCTTAATGAACTATCATCACTGTTTTCCTCACTATTTAAAATATTATTTGAACTCAGTCCATGTGATTTACACTGTTTCATGAACTCAGCTATATTTTTCTCAAACTTGGAATTTCAACTGATATTTGAACTATTGTTTGAGTTGAGTATTAATATTCTACTGATGCCCGAAGGGCTTTTGACTATTTTGGGACTGATTGAGGCCGAGGGCCATATGTGAGGACATGAAGAGTGATGTAAGAAGGCTTTCAGGCCTCGAGTGTTATGTGTGCATATGCATATACATGCATGGATCGAACTGCACGTCGCAGTAGTATATTATATGGATCGGACTGCACGCCGCAGTAGTATATTATATGGATCAGACTGCACGCCGCAGTAGTATATTATATGGATCGGACTGCACGCCGCAGTATTATAGCACTTGGGCTGTAGGAGCCCCTCCGAAGTATGTACACACCCCCAGTGAGCGCAGGGTACCTATGGATCGGGCTACGCGCCGTAGCGGTCATGTGCATTGCATTGCATTCATGCATTCATTCCTGATTGTACTACGTGGCATGATTTTTAGCACTCACATATCATTGGCACACATGTTATTACTTGCCTTGCTGACCAGATACCCTGGTGTTACATGTTAAGAAGTGTTGAGCCCAAGAGGTTGATGTTGTACTTGGTACTGATTTGAGTTGAGCCCGAGGGGCTGATACTGTTCTGAGCGATTGATACTGAGCCCGATGGGCAGATTTTTGATTATTTCCTGCTTGTTGAAACTATTTTTTGCAACTGTTGAAAAGGCATACTTTCAAAAGAGATTTTACTGAGCTTGAGATTTTCTAAGGGATTTTCTCGGTGTTACGGTTTGTACTATTTTTTTATTCAAAAAGGGTTGTACTGTCTTTTATAGCATTTTGGTGTGACCATACGTGTTTTCTTATCGCTCAGTTATTATTCTCTCTTCTTACCACTGAGTTGGAAGTACTCACTTTACTCCCTGCACCTTGCGTGCAGCTGCAGGTATTGTTCACCCGGTAGCGGGTTATTAGCAGGATCGAAGGCCATATTGTGGTAGTTGAGCAAGGTGATCGCCAGCGTTCGCGGCACCGTATTCCGTCTTGAATTCCAGTTTTACTTTGTATATATATTTTGTTTGGCCCGATAGTAGTGTCCCTACTCATTAGATGCTCGTGACTTGTGACACCCCGGTCGGGTTGTATTGGGATGGAGTTGATAGTTAAATGTCAATAAGATGTATTTTCTATTCATTATGTTTAACAGTTGTTTAAAAAGAGGATTTGGGGTTGTTGGCTGGCCTTGTCTTCACGAGAGGCGCCATCACGACCGGGTATGGAATTTGGGTCGTGACAAGTTGGTATCAGAGCCTAGGTTACTAGGTCTCACGAGTCATGAGCAGGTTTAGTAGAGTCTCGCGGATCGGTACGGAGACGTCTGTATTTATCCTCGAGAGGCTGCAGAACCTTTAGGAAAAACTTTCACTTTCTTGGAATTCTTATCGTGCGTACTTGATTCAGCTTGAGATATAACTCCTGAAATTCCTTCCACACATCTGTATGCGCACATGAGTGCTCAATTTTGTAAGTGCCTTGATGGCTTGTGATTTCCCGATCGAGGGGCGAGATGTGATCCCGTGAGTTCGATGTTGGGCCAGTCTGGAGGACTTGAGGCCGGATCTTTGCCTATGGCTTTAGCACCAAGGTGCTGATTTTGTGAGCTGGTGTTATGAACTTATACGTTCAGTGTTGTCCCTAATTGTGGGAATGGCAGCTGGATAGCTACGTAATGAGTATGTTGGTACTGTGTAACGTTTCTATATGACTTGGTAATGTCGAAGAAGTCTGCTGGATAATAGATGAACTGTTAAGTGTCCGTTTTCTATTGTGATTTGTTGTGTAGCCCCAAGTTATGGGCGCATGAAGAATATTTTCATGTCTCTTAGTTGGAAAGTAAAGTACCTTTCATGTGGCAGTATGGGTATAGACTCAGAAAGACTAAATGGTTGTGTATTACGTATATGATAGTGGAAGATATGTAGAAATATTGAAATGAGGCGAAGCAGGTGGGTTATCTCCTGCAGAGTGTTTTTGAGCGATATGATCCTTATGTGTATGTTAAAATATCTCATGTGTAATTGAAGGGTATGTGTTGTAATTTGAGAATTTGGAACGCTTAAGAAAGTGGACTCAGCTGCTGTGGAAATGAATGCGAGGTTTGCAGAGAATGTCAGTGCTAGATGATCTGTGTATTCA
>MU779795.1:45446-59330 GCA_026770625.1 Nicotiana glauca | reverse complement strand
GTGGGCACATATAGTGCGGTGCTATCGAGATTCATATTGGAAGTTGAGGGGGAAGGACCTCAGCTGTGTTTGAGTTTTGTAGCTTACAACGCTATAAGTAGATATCATTATGCACTCAGTATGCTTACGACCGATGCTCGGTATTTGTTATAATGAGCAAATTTGGCTCGATGTGCATCTCCCTATGTGAGATATTTGTGTGGATCAGGTGGCACGCTGCCACGGGGAATGTTATCTGGATCGGGTTGCACGCCGCAACAGTGTGATGTTGAGAATAGTTTTCCATATGTACTTGGTATGTCTTGCTTCCTGGTTTCTGAGGAAAGTCTGTATTGGGTGTTGCTCGGCGAATAGCGCATTGGTTGTGTACTTTTAGGATTGAATGGTGTATATTACTTGCTTTACCGTGGGTGTGATGAATTGCTTAGTTTCAGACATCAATCTGTGCGTGGCTGTCTATTTTGAGCATGGTGACTTGAGGTGCTTCATGTGTAACAGTGTTTGGATAGGAGCGCGCGTTGTGGCGAGGCCACGTGAAGTTATGATCTTTCGAGGAGGATTCAGGTACTCTATTTCTATGATGTGAGACGGGGTATCATCCTTGTGTTGTGATGGTACTGAGGAGTTTGAGTTACAGCTCTTTTGTTTGAGTAATTTGTCATGATTTGAGTATGTTCAGACCGACCATCATTGGTGCGTGGATTATGCAAGTTGTGGCTTAGGCCTCTAATGAGGTGTCATATCACCAGAGTGGTGCGTTGAATTCGAGGTGATCTTTGGAGTCATTAATGAATGCGAACAGATATGATTTCAGCTGATTAGAGGATTTATATCGAGGTTTGGCCCGGAAATCTATTGTGGCATTAGTCAACAGGGAAGTGGCTTTATGTATGGGTGACCTGAGGAATGGTTACGGTTTATCGCGTGTTTTATTTATTGTTGGCAGTATATGAAAGTGTTGGAAGAAGACTTTAGCTAATAAGACGTTCCTATCGGTAATTGAGTATTGTGGGCAACTGCTGTGAATAGTGACTATCGCTTCGAGTGTTGGATTGTGTGATATATTGCATGATTTCACCTGAGGTTGTAGGCATGGTTTATTACAGCTGGTTCGAGTTTACTCTGAATATTGACGTGAGGTTCTGATTTTGAGTATGATTTCGGAAACTGCAATGTGGTTCTACGGTTTATGGCCTAGATGGACTGTGAAATTTCAGCGGAGTTGCATTATCGGACCTATGTAAGATAGGGTGACGAGGGATCAACCCGGGTATATGCTTGGTAAGGTCATTTAGCTATTGGTTGGCTTCTAGGACAACTCTGGGTACGCTCGAGGATGAGCGTTTGTTTAAGTTGGGGAGGATATGACGACCCGGCCCGTCGTCTCATGGGTTACTATCCCGTTTTTCCCGTTTATTACTTCTTAATATTTCATTATCGGTATGTGGTGTGTGAGAGTTGATTGGGATTGGTTTTGATAAGAAATGAGGCACTTAGTCTCCTTAAGGAAAGCTTAAGTTGGAAAAGTCAACCGGATATTGACTATTGAGTTAGAGAGCTCGGATGTGATTTTTGGTGATTCGGTTAGCTTCGGGGGATAATTTGTGACTTAGGAATGCGATCGGAATTGATTTTGGAGGTCCGGTGTAGAATTAGGCTTGAATTGGCGAAGTTAGAATTTTGGCGAATTCCGGTTGATAAGTGAGATTTTGATCCGAGAGTTGTTGTATCTTCGTTGGGTGATTTTGGATATGCGTGCAAATTTTTAGGTCGTTCGGACATCGTTTGGTTGGATTTTTGATCGAATGCGCATTTTGGAAGTTTTGAAGAAACTTAGGCTTGAATCCGATGTGAATTGATGGTTTTAGCATTGTTTGATGTATTTTGATGATTGGAACAAGTTTGAATGATGTTATGGGTTATGTTGGTGCTTTTGGTTGAGGTCCCAGGGGCCTCGGGATGATTTCGGATGGCTAACGGGGAGTTTTTGGAATTTCATACAGCTAAAGGCATGTTGTTTCTAGTATTTTCGCTTCTGAGGGTCTTGGACCGCAGAAGCGGAGCCGCTTAAGCGGAGCTATGATCGCAGAAGCGGCGTGGAGATGGAAGGCAAGTTCCGCAGAAGCGGAAGAGCGGACCGCAGTAGCGGTACCGCTGGTGCGAAAGTAGAACCGCAGAAGCGGATTTTTGGAAGTTTAATAAAGACTACAAAAGCGGAGATCTGGCCGCATAAGCGGTCCCGCATAAGCGAAAGCGGGACCGCAGAAGCGAAAACTGGACTGTTCAGAGGGGTTTTTATTTAACATTTCATCCGCGCGGTTTATGTATTTTTCTCCATTTTTTAGCAAGCTTTGAGAGCTTTGAGGCGATTTTGAAGAGGGATTAAAGGACGAATGATTGCAGGTAAGATTCTTGAACCTAAAACTCGTTTTTATTTGAGAAATCTACCTAGAAATTCATGGAATTAAGCCTAAAATGGATGAATTAGGGCTTGAGTTTTTGATATTTCAAATTGGAATTTGATAGGTCATTTGAGCTCGGATTTGGGAGTTCTTGGTATGTATGAACTCGTGGTGAGACCAAGAATCCGGTAATGTAAGTTTTGTAATTTTTTGAGAAGTGGGCCCAGGGCTCGGGTTTTGCTAGTTTGGAGATTTTTGCTATATTTTGATTGTTTTCGATTAAGTATTGTTCCCTTGGCATAGTGTGATGAGTTCGCTCTGATTTTGGTTAGATTCGACGCACGTGGGGGCCGAATTGAGGGGCAAAGGCGTCACAAGCTTGAGTTTTTGCCGGTTCGAGGTGAGTAATACTTGTAAATGATATCCTGAGGGTTTGAAACCCCGGATTTGCACATCATAGTGCTGTATTGAGGTGACTTGCATGCCGGATACGAGCGTGGGATAGAGCATTGTTGGGAATTGCGACTTGGTCCGTCCCGGTTGTTGATTTTACCACGTATTTGACTGAACTACTTGTTATCTTCATAATTTGGACTGATTGCCATATTTTGGGCTTCGTGTCGATTATTTGGACCCCTTAGGGATTATTATCACTATTTTCATGATGCTTAGTATGTTTTCATGATATCAGTACTGAGGTAAACATTATCTCGAAATGATTAGTAAATTTCTAAAGTTTTAAACACTTAATCTATAATTCCTAATAATTGGAACTGAAAATGATAAACTTGACTGTGCATGTGTGGATTACATGCGTATATTTGGACTGAGTGTAGATCGGGCTGCACGCCGCAGCGAATGCTACGATGATATTGCGCTTGGGCTGTAGGAGCCCCTCCGGAGTCTGAACCCCCACGGTGAGCGCAGGTACCCAAATGGATCGGGCTGCGCGCCGCAGCGGTCATGTGCATTGCATTGCATTCATGCATTGGTTCCTGTTTGTGCTACGTGGCATGACATTCAGCACTCTCATATCATTGGCATTCATGTTATTTCTTGCATTGTTACCAGATACCCTGGTGTTATTTTTTAATGGAGTGTTGTGCCCGAGGGGCTGACTTATATGTGGACTTGTACTATCTGATTATGCATTCAATTGCTTGACTGTTGGGAAAAGGATATTTTCAAAAGAGGTTTTTAACTAAGCCAGATATTTTCTAAAGGATTTTCGTGGAATTACTATTTTCTCAAGGGTCTTACTATCCTATATAGCATGATGGAGTGCTTTACGTATTTTCTTACCGCTCAGTTATTATTTTCTCTTATTGCTCATTGATTTAGAGTACTCACTTTACTCCCTGCACCTCGTGTGCAGTTGCAGGTATTGTTCACCCGATAGCGGGTTTTGAGCTGATTGAAGGTATCACTATTTTAGCGGAGTAAGGTGACCGCTAGCGTCCGCGGCACCTGATTTTCCCTTCTTTGATTTTAAATTTGATTCTTGTAAATTACAGACTCTGTAGTTGTGTTCAGACTTCTCTAGATGCTCGTGACTTGTGACACCCCGGTAGGGTTGTGTTGGGTGGTAAATATCGGCTATTAATGCCATTAAGTCGTATTATTCATTTATTTATGTTTATTAATTGTTAAAAAATGACATTGTTGTTCTGTTGGCTGGCCTTGTCTTGACGAGAGGCGCCATCACGACCGGGTTTGAGAATTGGGTCGTGACAGTATTCCATTTGAGAAGGTAACCGATAATTGAGGACTCTGTGTTCACTATTCAGTTGTAGACCGTACTATTTGCCTATAATTGTTCTCATTATTTATTTACCATGTTTCATACTTGTCCACTTTATTACATTTTATTTACTGGACCACTAGTAAGTATCAATGTCGATCCCTCGTCACTACCTCTTCGGAGTTAGGCTAAACACTTACTGGGTACACGTTGATTTATGTACTCATACTTTACTTTTGCACTAAATGTGCAGGATCTAACATGTTCATTTGGTGGTCATCCTGGTGCATAGGCGCAACTGTTGAGGGGACTTTATGGTAAGTTGCATTCTATGCTATGATTCGCAGCACACAGAGTCTCTGTCATAATTGTTTACTTTATCCTGTATATCTTGTATTCAAGACAGATGTTATACTATTATTGTATTTCCTAGTAGATGCTCATGCACTTGTGACACTGGGTTTTGGGATGTTCTAAAATTTATTTATGGTTTTGCTTACCATTGACACATTTTTACTTCATATTTCATTTTAATTGTACGTATCTACAATTTTTAATGCGTTGATTTCCCTATCTAATAAGATTTATGATTTTAAAAATAATAAAATGAACAATTAAGTTGGTCTCTCACAGTTGGCTTACCTAACGGCGGCATTGGGCGTCATCACGATATATAATAGATTTTGGATCGTGATAATTTATACTCGCACGTTGCACGAAAAATATTTTATAGTATCTTGACATTTGGCTTAATTTTATGAATAATAATCTTTTTGTCCAAAAATTGCTAAGTGGCTTTTATTTTGTTATCACTTGGTTTAGTATGATGTCTTTGCGTATCCTTTTATGATGTATAGATAATATAATATATAATTTGTAGATACCTCCTTTAATATAACATATGTAATATACAAAAAGAAAATTTACGATTTTGTATAAAATGTATCAATATTTTGATTATTCTTTTCTATATTATATGGAATAAGCAATTAGACTTTTCTCTATTTTATTTTCAATATAAAGTTTTGATTTTTACATTTTTTTACATCGTCCAAAATATATGTACTTTTATATAAAACGTATCAATATTTTTAGAATTTTTTCTACATTATATGGAAGAAGAAATTAGACTTTTCTTCTATTTTACTTTCGATATAAAGTTTTGATTTTTTATATTTTTTTACTATATTGCTTGTAATTATTTAAAGTTAGACTTTTTTTATTAAATTCAAATTCAAAAAGAGTAACTGATTATTAATGATAATAATGCATAATTTAATTTTGTTAAAATTTAAATTCAAAGAAAAAACTAAATATTACCTAACCTTACAAATGTTTTCCTAAAATTGCGAAGTGGCTTTTTATTATGTTACTACTTGCCTTACTATGGTGTCTTTGCATAGTGTCTTTGCCTCTTATATATATATATATATATATATATATATATATATATATATATTAAGTTTTGATTTTATATTTTTTTTTACTAGTAATTATTTCAAATTCAAATTAGATTTTTCTTCTATATGTAACGACCCGACCGGTCGTTTTGATATCTAGCGCATCGTTCAATGGTTTGATGCCCTGATAGCTTCACTTCATGTATTATGACTTGTACGCATAGTCGAAACTGAATTCCTGGAAGTTCGGAGTTGATTTGGCAAGAGAATTCTTATTTCGGAAGCTTTAAGTTAAAAGAATTGACTAAGATTGAATTTTTGAGTAAACGACCTCGGAATCTGGATTCAAAGGTTTCAGTAGGTTTGTATGATGATTTTGAACTTGGGCGTATGTCCAGATCGGGTTTTAGAAGACCCGAAAATGTTTTGGCACCTATTGTGGGAGTTAGCATTTTTGGGAAGAATTTTATAAGTTTTGGTTGAATAGCATTTCAGTGTTATCAATGTCCGTTTGGGACTCCAAATCTGGGAATAGCTCCGTATGGTGATTCTAGTATTGGGCGCACGATTGGAAGTGGATTTGGAGGTCTGTAGGTCATTTTAGAGTCATTTTAGCCAAAGTTAGAAATTTGAAGATTTTTGGGAAGTTTGACCGTAAGTGGACCTTTTGATATCGGGGTCGGATTCCAAATCCAGAAGTTGGAGTAGGTCCATAATTTCAAATAGGACTTGTGTGCAAAATTTGAGGTCGATCAGACGTGATTTGATAGATTCCAGTGTCGGATGTAGAAGTTTGAAGTTCTAAAGTTCATAAAGCTCGAATTGGGGTGTGATTCGTGATTTTGGCATTGTTTGATGTGATTTGAGGCCTCGAGCAAGTCTGTGTTATGTTATGGGACTGGTTGGTGTGATTGGATGGGTCCTTGGGCCTCGAGTGGATTCTGGGTGGTTAACGGATTGAATTGGAGTTGGGAGGAAGAGCTGAAGCCTGCTGTAATTTGGTATAACCGCACCTGCAAGGTCTTGGATGCAAATGCGGAGCCACAGAAGCGGCCTGGGTACCGCATAAGCGAGAGTGGCTGAGCTAGGCTGGGACCACAGATGTAGTCATCTTACCGCAGAAGTAGGACCGCACCTGCGGAAGGAAGGGCGCATATGCGGAAGTTAAGGGCTTGGAGAATGACCACAAAAGCGGATTGTGGGTCGCACCTGCGGAACCACAGAAGCGGTCAAGTGACCGCAGGTGTGGAAATGCAGGAGGCAGCGAGGTTCTTTTAAATCGGGGGTTGGGTTCATTTCAACCCTATTTCTTCCATTAGAGCTGATTTTGAAGCAACTTTGAGGTGTCATTTTTACCACCAAGCATGAGGTAAGTGGTCTATGCTAGTTTTGAGTTTAATACATGATTGTATATGAATTTGAGCATGAAAATTTATGGTAAACTTGGGGTTTGAGGGAAAACATAGAATGTTGGTATTCTTGGATTTTGACCATGATTTTGGGCATGAAATTAAGAGTAATTACATATTTGAGTTCATAAGGTTATGGGTAAACTTTATCTTCAAAAAATTTCCAAATCCGGACACGTGGGCCTGAGGGCAATTTTGCACCTCTCGAGACGATCCACAGCCAGCAAAGCCTCTTTCAGAGTATTGTACTATATTTTCTTTTCTGTCCAATTGTATTCGGGATAGTTGTTGTATTACATTAGTTTCTATAAATTGCTCATGCACTTGTGACACTGGGTTCTAGGATGATTATGGGGTATTCTTTATTAACTTCTAAACATTCTTTTATTTATTTTGTAAATATTATCTTTTACTAGCAAAATAGAAGGAAAATCATAGTTTTCACAATTATTTAAACAAGAAATTAATTAAGTATATATGATTGGCTTGCCTGACAACGGTGCCCGGCGCCATCACGACCCTTAATAGATTTTGGGTTGTGACAACATGGTATCAGAACACTAGGTTTCCTTAAGTCTCACGAGTCAAGAGCTAGTCTAGTAGAGTCTTGCGAATCGGTACAGAGACGTCTGTACTTATCTTTGAGAGGCTACAGGGCTGTTAGGAGCACTTCCCTTCTTGATTCCCCATCGTGCGATTTGATTCCTTTGAGGCTTATACCTTTGTTTCCTTCCTACTCGATCTTATGTGACACGAAGCGCTTATTATAAATCACGAATTGAGGAATTTTAATGGTACTACAAATATGGTATGGGATGTTTCTCCCCGTGTGGTTATTTGGGCTATTGCCATCGCCTTGCAGAAGGATATTATGTCATTTCAAATCTGTAGCTGTACTTCTGAGAGCGTTAAGGCTGTGCACAGGTTTCTATGATGCTCATGAATGGTTATCGCACGGTATTTGATGTGATGGTTTGATGTTTGTTCATGCGTGGAAGCAGTGTATGAATTGAAAAGAGGTCTACTCCGTGCATGATTTCTCAGATTCGGTATTTCATTTTCGGCGAAGAAAAGCAATTGGCCTATGAATATCTAAATTCAAATCGATGGAGTAATGAGACTTGGTATTTTCAAGTGTGGTGGAATTTTATCGGTGATGCGGTGCCGTCGTCCTCGATGGAATATGTTAAGTTCGACGGTGTTATAGTTTACTTTAATTCGCCTTTGGGGCGGGATATTGTGAGATAATATTGAAGAAGCGGCAGTCAGAGATCGCGAGTGCGGTAGTTCAGGATTGAATCGATGTTCTAATATCGACTGTTCGAGAAAGGATAATCTTTGAAAAGGTTTAAAGTTAGTATCGGTCTATTGGTTCAAGTGCTACTGAGCTAGATTTTGATCTAAGGCATCAGCTGAGCAGCAAAGGAGGAGGAAGAACATGTGGGAAGTGTCGTGCAGTGGTTAAATTTCTGAAAGGCCAAGTGTATGAAGCGGGAGTCAAGTAGTTTCTTAGAGAGGAGGGGTTTGTCCAAAGTGGGAGAGTGGTAGAGTAGCATATGGGATTAGTGGTAAGATAACTACCCACCCGGAGAAAAAGTCTAGAGTGATTTGGGATTTAGGGAGGACAGTGACTGGGTCTACGGACTAAATTTGAAATATCGACTATTATATGATGGGAGATTTGATACAACATAAAGAAGTTTCCCGATATGAAGAAGGATACAACATGACCTTGGATTTGGAGGTACCGTTGCACATTTAGTTTATGTCCCTAAGAAGTGAATAGACTAGTACAATTGGTGGATGAGCATGAGCTCATAATGGGTTATGGATGACGTAGTGATTGTACCTCGTACGGCGGCGTTGAAAGATGTCGGCATGTGATCTCCACATGTGGGTTATCTCATGTGAGCAGATCAGCGGTCGCGTGGTTGGTGAAGCTTCTGCGAAGAATCCTACTGGCTATCAGGTAAAGAGGTCGGACATGTGAATGTGGTTAATGATTCAGAGTATTCATAAAGGGTTTTACAGAAAGATTTCGAGGAATTTGGCGAGTTGGTTGTTCAAGATCATGTCAACAATGAAGAAAGAATCTTGGTAGGTTCCAGGGTTATGTAATAAGTGGCTCTAAGCTAAGTGGGAGAGTCTCACCATCTACGATTGAGTTGCATGGTTATCTACTCGTGAGGTTTCGGGTTATTGGCATATTGGTAAGTTATTTCAGCTAATGGAAAAGAATATAAGTGGTAATTTGAGCAATGGTTTGAGAGTTGTGTGTCATAAATAGCCTTGTCAATTATGTTCATGCTTGGGGAATGTCCAGGATTTATGCTTCATGTAGTTATGGGTGCTTCGTTGATAGGGAGTTCATGTGCTAGAAGAGTCTTGAAGTTGGCTATATTCTGGACCAAGTCAAAGTGGGTGACTCTTAATAACGGTCTTAGTGGATTTAAAGGTTAAGGCATGGTGCCTAAGGATTTCGAGTCCATAAGTATGGTTAAGAATCGGGCTTTGCAGCGGATTATGAAAGGAGGCTTGGAAGGTTCTATGATATTTTTGGCTTGTAGTATAGCTTTGGAGGAATGAAAGAGAATGGCTTTGTATTCGTAAAGGGATTATTAGAATGGGTATATTAGATGAAGATGCGAATATGTGCACAATGAGGGAATGAGACAGTTTGTAAGATTTGAGACAACGTGGTATCGTGATACAAGGCCACTCGGGAGGAGTGCGGATTGAGTTTATTATGAGTTGAATGGAGTTATTATTATTTCTGAGGCGATTACGGATAGAAGAAGTTAGATTGGTTAGCCATGGTTGAATTTGCATATTGGTGGCAGTGATCAGTTCTTTCAGCGTGATTGAGTTATGCATGTGATTCGTGATGGTATGTGCGAGGCTTGACAGTTGCCATAATTGATTTATTTGGGAAGATTTAAGTATTATGGCCTGTTATGTGTAGGCGGATCCCGAAAGGGTTATGATGGTTCATACCACTACTTAAGGATTTGAATGTCCAACGGTGATGAGAAGTTACTCTTGTGTTGCTATGGTTCCCTTGGAATGAGTTAAGTGAAAGGTTTTTGTATGATGAAGTGTATGACCTATTAGTGGTTCAGGAATTATGATGAAATTCTTATACTGTCACATATTGGCATGATGGGTACAGTGAACGATATGAAAAATTTGAAAGTGAGGATCAAGGTTGCGGTTCGGTATGGGCTAGGATGTCATAAGCTCGGATGAGCAGGAAAGAGATCTGAATGTTTAGAGTGAGCTGGTATTGTCTTCAACTTCACCTGAGGTCGGTGTTTGTGAAAAAGGCATTGCGTCCTATTTCTGGATTCTTGATTTGTTGTACAGCGCTAGTGCGGCCGGTGGTATGGATGTGCTGACTTTTTATCTGGTGTGGAAGATCGTGGGAGCGTGTGTCACGAAGATTTTGTATGAATGTGTCATGTAGTCACTTAATTGATTTGAAATTTAAACCAATTATAAAGGTTGTGGTAATATCGCTGATTTGAGAATTTATGCCTGAAGGGCACTCGGTTTATTGGGTTGTGGACTATGGAGGTTTACTCTAGTTATGATGGTTGTTCTTATGAGTCATGGGAAAGAGGGGTTATTATGGATCCTTGAAAGGTTATTAGCCTAGTATGGTGCGATTGGAATCGACTTGAGGCCGGTGGATGGATTTAAATATGAATATGGGCTTTATATCATGCCAGATGTGTTCAGTTCAGCATAGCACTCCTTATGAAGGATTATCCGAGTGTGGGATGTTGTTTCGTCGTTTGTTATTTCATGAAAGACTACATTGTGTCGTATGAGTTGTGAATGTCTTGATAATTTTCTTATGTGTTGAAGTTCCGCGTAGCGACAGTGTTATGTGAGCAGGATAGCTATTGAGTTTTAGAACATATGTTGCACCTCAGTTGTGCTTGAGTATGTTAGCTTATGGCGCTATATGTCTCCCCATGGATGGTATTATGAACTTAGTGTGCTTGTGACCGATATTCGGTATTTTGTAAGTAATGAGCAATTTAGCTTGATGTGTATCTCCTTATGTGAATTTTATGTGTGGAACGGGTGGCACGCCGCCACGGTCATGTTATTTGGATCAGGTTGCACGCCGCAACAATATAATGTTAAGTATAGTTTTCTATATTCTATTTTGTGTGTTTTGTTTCTCATTTTTTTTCCAAGGGTTAGGTAGTCCCTTCCAGAGTTCATTTTCTTTATGTATCATGCTCGAACTGGTAGCCTATGGGCACATTGTGGCAGCATATGATATTTTTGGCCATGACTGAGGTGGCTTGTTGCCTGAGCAGTTTGTACGGAGTGAGATAAGGTTATTTGGATCTAGGATCAGTGCAATCGGATTATATGAAGTATATTAAAACCCAAATACTATTATTTGGTTCAGAATAAGGCAATGATTCTTGTCAGGAGTATAGACTCAACGGTTTGTCGGCTCGACAATTGGTTATGAATTCTTCATGTCTCTTCCGTTGTTGCGGTATTGTGAGAGTTGGAACAAGTCTTATATATATCATGAGGTTCACTGGGAGCATCAGATTCGTGCAATTTTAGCTATTATGATCAGAGAATGTTATTATGGTCCTATGAATGACATGGTACATGGTGTGAACTCAGCAAAGGTATGAAATCTTGTATCAGTGCATCGTGCGGTAATTTATACGGTATTCATATGTTGAAAGCAGGCCTGGCAGAGAATTTTGGATATTGAAATTGGGCTCTAAGGCTTATTTGCCTAAATGAAAGAGGTTATCTTTAGATTTGATAGAGCTAACGTGCCCAACTGAGTTGTGGTAGCACGGGTAGGTGCACGAGGTGTTAAGTAGTTATTTCAGACTACTTCAGTGCAGCTCTCAGCACGTTCGAGGATGAATGAATGTTTAAGTGGGAGAGAATGTAATGACCCGACTGGTCATTTTGAGCTCTAGCACGTCGTTCAGCAGCCCTGAGTAGCTTCACTTCAGGTATTATGACTTGTACGCATGGTCGGAACTGATTCCGGAAAGTTCTAAGTTGATTTGGAAAGAGAATTCTCATTTTGGAAGCTTTAAGTTCAAAGAACTGACTAAGATTGGATTTTTGAGTAAACGACCTCAGAATCGGAATTCGAAGGTTCCATTAGGTTCTTATAATGTAATCGGACTTGGGCGTATGTCCGAATCATGTTTTGGAAGACCCGAGAACGTTTCGGCACCTATTGTGGGAGTTAGCATTTTTGGAAGAATAAGTTTGGGTTGAAGTGCATTTCAGTGTTATCGATGTCCTTTTGGGATTTCGAGTATGGGAATAGCTCCATATGGTAATTCTAGTATTGGGAGCGCGATTGGAAGTGGATTTGGAGGTCCATAGGTCATTTTGGAGTAATTTGGCCAAAGTTAAAAATTTGAAGGTTTTTGGGAAGTTTGAACGGAAGTGGACTTTTTGACATCAGGGTCAGATTTCGAATCTGAAAGTTGGAGTAGGTCCGTAATGTCAAATATGACTTGTGTGCAAAATTTGAGGTCGATCGAATATTATTTGATAAGTTCTGGCATCGGATGTAGAAGTTTGAAGTTCTAAAGTTCATAAAGCTCGAATTGGGGTGTGATTCGTGATTTTGGCATTGATTGATGTTATTAGAGGCCTCGAGCAGTTCTGCGTTATTCTATGGTACTGGTTGGTATGATTGGACGAGGTTCTGGGGGCCTCGGGAGGATTTCGGGTGGTTAACGGATCAAATTGGAGTTGGGAGGAAGAGTTGAAGCCTGCTGTCATCTGGTGTAACTGCACCTGCGAGGTCTTGGCCGCAGGTGCGGAGCCGCAGAAGCAAGAGTGGCTGGGCTAGGCTGGGACCGCATATACGGTCATCTTGCCTCAGAAATGGGACCGCACCTGCGGAATGAAGGGCGCAGATGCGGAAGTTGAGGGCCTGGAGGAGGACCACAGAAGCGGATTGTGAGTCGCACCTGCGGAACCGCGGAAGCGGCCGAGTGAGCTCAGATGCGGAAATGCATGAGGCAGTGACGTTCTTTTAAATCAGGAGTTGGGTTTATTTCAACTCCATTTCTTCCATTAAAGCCGATTTTGAAGCAACTCTAAGGTTCCATTTTCACCACCAAGCATGAGGTAAGTGGTTTATGCTAGTTTTGAGTTTAATAAATGATTGTATATGGATTTGAGCATGAAAATTTGTGGAAAACTTGGGGTTTGAGGGAAAACCTAGAAAATTGGTATTCTTGGATTTTGACCATGATTTTAGGGATGAAATTAAGAGTAAATTACATATTTATGTTTGTGAGCTTATGGGTAAACTTTATCTTCAAAAAAATTCGGAATCTGGGCACGTGGGCCCGAGGACGATTTTGTCAACTTTTCGATCGGGGTTAGGAATTGTTATAAATTGGATTATAATGAGTAATTGAACATATATTAATGGGTTTACATAATTATTGGCTAGTTTTGGAGCGTTGTGAGTCAATTTGAGTCTACGGAAGGGCGTGGAATGCCGGTGATGGAACTTTGGAGCGACGTGAGTCTCCTTTCTAACCTTGTAAGAGGGAATTGTCCCCATAGGTGAATTAATTGGATTTGTGCTTTTATTTGTGGGGGATACATACGCACGAGGTGACGAGAGTCCGTGTGTAGCTACTGTTACGTTTAAGTTCGGGTAGTCTAGGACCCAAAAGCATGTTATACCTGAAATATTTGTAATCTTATTGACAATCTAAATTGCTTAAATCATATTGAATTAGTAAATAAATTTTCTAAAAGGTTTAACCTCATTTTCTTAACTGATAAAAGAGAAATTTCCATTTTCCTAGATAATTGTTCCCTGATGACTTCTTGATTGACTGTCTATGTGTGTTTAATTTTGGAATGGGCCGAACGCCTCGGCAGATTAAATAGATGCATAT
>MU779795.1:14708-42833 GCA_026770625.1 Nicotiana glauca | reverse complement strand
TATATATATATATATATGTATATATATATATATATAAATCTTTTTTTGTTGTTCCACAGCTGTAACGACCCGATCAATCGTTTTGAGTGTTGTAGCCACGTTCTCCCATTTACTAGTTATTCTATGCTAAATGTATATTCTTTTCTTGTTGTTCCACAGCTGTAACGACCCGATCAATCGTTTTGAGTGTTGTAGCCACGTTCTCCCATTTACTAGTTATTCTATGCTAAATTGTGGTCATGTGACTCCAGGACTTTTTGGGAAGGATTGACACCAGACTCGCGTAAAACATTGAGCAATGCAGTTGAAAGCCCTTTGACGAAGAAGACTCCAGAAGAGATAGTTATAATTCTTGACGAGTTATCTGAAGATGCTAATCAGTGGCCCTTTGAGAGTGCTGAAAGAAGAAGATCAACTGGTGTTCACCAAGTTGATGCTAATACATCTGTGCAGGTGCATCTTGATGCTATTCTTCAGTTTCGGGTATGTTTCGGAATGAGTTGAGACACTTAGTCTCAAGGTTGGAAGCTTAAGTTGAAAAGGTTGACTAGATGTTAACTTATGTGTAAATGGCTCTAGAATAGAGTTTTGATGGTTTCGATATCTCCGTTGGGTGATTTTGAACTTAGGAGTGTGTCTGGATAGTGATTTGAGGGTCCATAGTTGATTTAAGCTTGAAATGGTGAAAGTTGGAAAATTATAAGCTTTGGAAATTGAGAAGTTTGACCGAGAGTTGACTTTATGGTTATCGAGGTCGGATTTTTATTTCGGGAGTTGGAGTAGGTTTTTTGTATCATTTATGACTTGTGTTCAAAATTTGAGGTCAATCGGAGTTGATTTGATGGGTTTCGGCATCGAATATAGAAGTTGGAAGTTCATAAGTTTATTAGGCTTGAATCGATGCGTGATTTGTGGTTTTAGCATTGTTTGATGTAAAATGACAATTCTAGCGAGTTCGTATGTTGTTATAGTACTTGTTGGTATGTTTGGTTGAGGTCGCAGGGGCCTCGAGCGGATTTCGAGTGGTTAAAGGAGTGAAATGGGGCTTTGTAGATTGTTGAAGCATGATGGTGTTGTGTGTTCTAGTTTCCTTCTACGCGATTGCGTAGGGTTATCTGGCAGCTGAGGTTTTTGTTCTACGCGTTTGTGAGTTAAGGGATGCGATCGCACAGGTTAGTGAGGCTGGGAATCGCTAATGTGTGGCTGAGGTCTCATTCGCGGAGAGGAAAGGCAAGGATGGGGGGGTTCATGCGCATTTATTCATCGCGAACACGTGGTGTAGTTTGTGATCGCATAGGTATGAAGGTCAATGCATCGCGTTCCCACGGTGTTTTTCGCATTCGCTTAGGGTTAACTTGTGGGTAGCATAATTTGTGCTTCGTGATCGCGAAGCATTTTCCGCGATCGCGTTAAGGGATATCTGGGCAGAATTTTAAATCTAAAAAATGAGGGTTTGAGTTCATTTCACAAATTTGATTTTAGGAGCTCGAATTGAGGCAATTCTTGAAGAGATTTTCAAGGGAGTGATTGGGTAAGTGCTTCTTACTTTGTTTTGATTAAATTCCATGATTATATCTTTGATTTCATCATTTAATTAGTAGATTGGATTGAAAAATTTGGGGAAATGGAGAAAACTTCTTAGGCTGGATTTTGAGGATTTGAGGAGATTTTGGTAACAAATTTGAGTAGTTTTGTTATGGTTGGACTCGTGTCGTATTCTGAGATGTGGGCCTGGGAGTTGACTTTTGAGTTGACTTTTTGACTTGTGATTAAGAACTTAGTATTTTAATCTTATTGCATTGTTTGTGGCTAGATTCAAGGCACTCGGAAGACGATTCACGAGGCACTGGCTTGTTAAAGTAGAGTTTTGGACAATTTGAGATAGGTAACACTTCTAAAGTTGGTTCTGAGGGTATTAATCCCTGAAATTACGTGTTATGTGATTGGTGTGGAAGTGACGCGCATTCTAGGTGATAGGGGTGTGGGCATGCACTGTAGTAATTGTGATTTAGTCAATTCCATGAAATTACGTAGCGATATTATCTTAACATTAATATTGTACTCTATATGTTAGAGCACTTGAGGTGTGATTTATGCTATAAATCATTTCAGGCTATGTGCTAGTACTATTGGGACCCACAGTGATCGTTCTCTGCCGTTGAGTTATTTGCTTAATTGTTGTTATGTACTCAGTCACATTCATCATTGCATATCATATCTCAGTCTTTATTATCACATCTTGTATTATTGATTTGGGTTGCTTAGCATGAGTGTTGTGATTCCAAGAGACTGGAGAGATTGATGACTGAGTGAGGCTAAGGGCCTGTTTATGAGTGGTATTTATGGGATCGGGTTGCACGCCGCAGTAGGCATTATTGATTCATGTCAGGATTTGGCTTATTATAGCACTTGGGCTGGATCTCCCCCTCTGGAATCTGTACACCCACAGTGAGTGTTGTTGATATTTATTCATGATATTTGATTCGGGCTGGATCTGCCCTGTATAGTGCTGAGTGATTGAATGTGAAGAGTGAGAATTGAGGTTGTCCGATTAAGTACTTTGAGAGTGTGAGTACGTGAGGTTTTCATTGTGTTGCATCACAAGTATATTGGCATGTAGATATAGTGATGTCTTTTTCCCCGTATCATCTAGACTTGACATATTTTATTTGTTCTAAGTTTAACTGTTAAACTTGAAAGCATGTCTACATTTTCTGTACCGTATTTCTATAATTAAACTGTACCTGTGAGACTCATCACTATTTTCAGTCTAAAGGTTAGACTTGTTACTTACTGAGTTGGTTATACTCAAGCTACACCCTACATTTCGTGTACAGATCCAGGTATTTCCGGATACGGTGGTTACTGATTCTTGGCTTTTCATTAGTTTGGAAATCATTGAGGTAGCTACCTTGGCATCCGCAGAACTTGACACTCCTTCCCTATCTTTCAGTATTATTTATTCAGTTATACTTTCTAGATAGTGTACCAAACTATGTCATTATATAGATGCTCATGTACTCAGTGACATCCAAGTTTTGGGAAATTATGTATTTAGTTGTGACGCTTTCATCCGGTTTTATGAGATTTTCCCTTATTTAGATCTGTTTTAGTACATTTTGAATTTGAAAGTGATGGTATGCATGAGTTGTCGACTTGCCTAGTATCATGGTAGGCTCACGACAAGTTGAGTTTCGGGTTGTGACAAGTTGGTATCAGAGCCAAGGTTACATAGGTCTCATGAATCATGAGTGGGTTTAGTAGAGTTTTGTAGATCGGTACGAAGACATATGTACTAATCTTCAAGAGGCTACCGAACCCTTAGGAAAACTTCACATTATTGTATACTTGTCGTGCAAATTTATTAATTCAGGGAACCAAACTTATGTTATTCTATTCTCTCACAAATGTGAGGACACGTGCTACTGGACCGGAAGGACAGCCACTAGTACCACCGGCCAGGGCCATGAAAGGTCGGGCCTGTGGTAGGGGCCGAGGTAAAGCTCGTACAGCAGCTAAAGCAGCACCTGCAAATCCACTAGTTGCTCCAGCTCAGGAGCAGGTTCCAGATGTGGTTGAGGCAGTAGGGCCAGCTCAAGCACTAGTTGTGCCCATTGTGATTCCAGGCCTTCAAGAGGCTCTAGCCCAGATATTTACTATTTCACTAGCCTTGCTTAGGAGGTTTTTGTTCAAACCGCATTAGCCACTTCTCAGGCCGAGAGAGGTACTCAAACTCACGTCGTTTGTACTCTAAAGCAGGTGGTGCAAAACTTTAGACATCGGGGAAACTACTAGCCCAACCGGTTGCATTTGCTCAGGCCCAAGTGGCTCCTGTTATGAGTGATGAGGAGCAGCAGATACTAGAGAGATTTGGGAGACTCCGGCCTCCATCATTCAGTAGGGCTGAGTCAAAGGATTTTCAGGACTTCTTATATAGGTGCCAACGAATTCCTCACACAGTGGGTATTCTGGAGACTAGTGGAGTCTCATTTACTACTTTTTAGCTATCAAGGGATGCCTTCAAATGGTTGGAGCCCTATGAGAGGAACAAAATAGTCGGTGTTGCACCACTTTCATGGCATGAGTTCTCCATTCTCTTCTTGGAGAAGTTTGTACCACAGACCCATAGGGAGGAGTTGTATAGGCAGTTCGAGTAGCTACTTCATAAGGGCATGTATGTGACCCAGTATGATATGAGATTTTTAGAGTTGGTTTGTCACGCAGTTTTGTTGGTTTCTACTGAGAGGGAGAGGATTCGGAGGTTCATTGATGGCCTCACCTATTAGTTGTGTTTTGTTATGACTTGGGAGAGTGTATTAGGTGCTAGGTTTGACGAGGTGGTTGATATTACTCGGTGGCTAGAGTTGGTTCGTAGTCAGGAGTGTGAGGATAGGGAGGCCAAGAGGCCTCGTGGATCAGGTGGTTTCAGTGGTGTTACCTCTAGGGTTCAGTTTTACTATAACAGGGGTCGTCCTTATAGGCCCACTCAGATGGCTCATTCAGTTCATTGTGGTGTATCAACTAGCCATGGTTTATACAGTGCTCGACTGGGTCAGTCATCTCTTAGTGCACTCCCAGCTCAGAGTTCATTTTGTGCACCTTCAAATCAGGGTTCATCTGCACTAGGTTCCTTTGGTAGTTGTTCTGGTTCTCGGGGTTCACCTCAGTACTTGCCACCATTTTCTGAGAGGGGTTTTTTTGGGTGTGGAGAGTTGGGTCATGTGAAGAAGTATTTTCCCCAACTTATAGGAGGACCAGATTAGTAGAGGATTCAGGCTGCGACTTCTGCGCCAGTTGTTCACCACCCGCTCAACCAGCTCGGGGTAGGGATTAGATAGCTAGAGGTCGCCCTAGAGGGGGAGGCTGATCAGGTGGCGGTCAGGCTCAATTCTATGCTATTCCTGCCATGCTAGTGGTCGTTGCTTCAGACATGGTGATCACAGATATTGTCTTAGTATGTCACAAGGATGCATCTATATTATTTGACCATGGTTCCACTTATTCGTACGTATTATCGTATTTTGCGCGTTATTTGGATATGCCCCATGAGTTCTTAGTTTCATCTATTCATGTATCTACTCTAATGGGCGATACTATTATTGTGGACCGTGTATATCGGTCATGTGTAGTGACTATTGGGGGATTGGGGATTAGAGTTGATATCTTATTTCTTATTATGGCCGATTTTGACATGATTTTGGGTATGGACTAGTTGTCTCCATGTCATGCTATTCTAGATTGTCACACTAAGATTGTGACATTAGCGATGCCGGGGTTGACAAGGATCGAGTGGAGAGTTTCTCTAGATTATGTTCCCAACAGGGTGATTTCTTATCTGAAGGCCCAACGGATGGTTGGGAAGGGGTGCCTGTCATATTTGGCCTTTGTGGGGGATGTTGGTACTGATACCCCTACTATTGATTCTGTTCCAGTAGTGCGAGACTTTCCGGATGTATTTCCTACAGACTTGCCAGGAATGCCACCCAACAGGGATATTGACTTTGGTATTGACTTGGCACAGGGCACTCATCCCATTTCTATTCCTTCGTATCGTATGGCACCAGCTAAGTTGAAAGATTGAAAGATTAATTTTAGAAGCGTCTTGATAATGAGTTTATTGGGCCTAGTATGTCGCCTTGGGTTGCACCGGTTCTATTTGTGAAGATGAAGGATGGTAATATACGGATGTGCATCGACTATAAGTAGTTGAACAAAGTTACAATCAAGAACAAGTATCCGTTGTCGCACATTGATGATCTATTTGATCGGCTTTAGGGAGAGAGGGTGCTCTCTAAGATTAATTTGAATTCTAGGTATCACTAGTTGAAGATTCCAGACTCGGATATTCTAAAGACAGCATTCAGGACCGATTACAGTCACTATGAGCTCCTTGTGATGTCTTTTGGCTGACCAACGCCCCTATAGCATTCATGCATCTGATGAATAGTTTATTTCAGCCATATCTTAACTCTTTTGTCACACTATTCAATGGTGATATCCTGGTGTACTCACGTAGCCAGGAGGAGCATGCCCAGTATTTGAGGATTGTACTACAACGGCTGAAGGAGGAGAAGCTTTATGCTAAGTTCTCCAAGTGTGAGTTTTGGCTTAGTTTGGTGGCGTTCTTGGGGCACGTGGTGTTCAGTGATGGGATTAAGGTGGATCCAAATAAGATATAGGTGGTTCAGATTTGGCCTAAACCGTCTTCAGTTACTGAGATTTGGGGTTTTCTCGGCTTGGCCAAATATTATTGACGCTTTGTGGAGGGTTTCTTGTCTATTGCAGCACCTTTGACCAAATTTACTTAGAAAGGTGCTCCATTCAGGTTATCAAATGAGTGTGAGGAGAGCTTTCAGAAGCTCAAGACCGCCTTGACCACAGCTCTAGTTCTAGTTTTGCCTTTAACTTTTGGCTCTTATATAGTGTATTGTAATTCTTCTCGGATTAGTATAAGGTGTGTCTTGATGCAACATGGTAGAGTGATTGCTTATTATTCACGCCAATTGAAGCCCCATGAGAAGAACTACCATGTTCATGATTTGGAGTTGGCAGTCATCGTTCATGCATTGAAGATTTGGAGGCATTATCTCTACAGTGTGTCTTGTGAGGTATTTATGGATCATCGAAGTCTCCGACACTTATTCAAATAGAAGGATTTAAATTTGAGGCAGTGGAGATGGTTGGAGCTGCTAAAGAACTATGATATTACCATTTTGTATCATCCCGAGAAGTCCAATATGGTAGCCGATACCTTGAGTAGAAAGGCGGTGAGTATGGGTAGCCTTACATTTATTCATATTGGTGAGAGACCGCTGGCTATTGATGTTCAAGCCTTGGCCAACCAGTTCTTGAGATTAGATGTTTTGGAGCCCAATCGGGTTCTAGCTTATATGATTTCTTGGTCTTCCTTATTTATATGATCGCATTAGAGAGCGCCAGTATGATGATCCCTATTTGCTTATCCTTAAGTACATGGTTCAGCACGGTGATACCAAGGAGGTTACTATCGGGGATGATGGGGTGTTGAGGATGCAATGTCGATTTTGTGTACCTAATGTAGATGGTCTACATGGGTTGATTCTTGAGAAGGCCTACAATTTGCGGTAATCTATTCATTCGAGTGCTGTAAAGATGTACCAGAACATGAGGCAGTATTACTAGTGGAGGAGGATAAAGAAGGATATAGTAGGGTTTGTAGATCAGTGCCTAAACTATCAGCAGGTGAAGTACGAGCATCAGAGACCGGGCGGATTACTTCAGAGGCTTGAGATTCTGGAGTTGAAATAGGAGTGATCACCATAGATTTTTTAGTTGGGCTCCCACGAACTTCGAGAAAGTTTGATGCTATTTGGTGATTATGGAGCGGTTGACCAAGTCCGCGTATTTCATTCCAGTTGGGACTAATTATTCTTTGGAGTGGTTGGCTGAGATTTACATCCGCAGGATTGTTCGCCTTCACGGTCTGCCGGTGTCTATCATTTTAGATTGGGGCATGCAGTTTACATTGTAGTTTTGGAGAGCAGTGCACCGAGAGTTGGGCACACAGTTTGAGTTGAGTATACTATTTCACCCCCAGATGGACGGATAGCCCGAGCGCATATTCAGATATTGGAGGATATGTTACGCGCTTATGTCATAGATTTTGGGAGGTCTTGGGATAAGTTTCTGTCACTTACAGAGTTTTCCTACAATAATAGCTATCAATCGAGCATTCAGATGGCTCTATATAAGGCTTTGTATGGGAGGTGGTGTCGGTATCTGGTGGGTTGGTTTGCATTGGGTGAGGCTAGATTATTGGGTACTGACTTGGTTTAGGATACTTTGGACAAGGTTAAATTAATTCACGATCGTCTTCACACGGTGCAGTCTAGGCAGAAGAGTTATGTCGGTCAGAAGGTTCGCGATGTTGCTTACATGGTGGGGCAGAAAGTACTGCTCAATGTTTCACCCATGAAGGGTGTTATGAGGTTCGGGAAGAAGGGCAAGTTGAGCCCTCTGTATATTTGGCCATTTGAGGTGCTTTAGAGGATTGGAGAGGTGGCTTACAAGCTTGCTTTAACGCCTAGTCTGTCAAGTGTTTGTCCAGTGTTTATGTTTCTACACTCCGAAATTATGTCGGCAATGCGTCTCATGTTTTGGATTTCAACACGGTCCAGTTGGATGGTGATTTGAATTATGATGTGGAGCCGGTGGCCATTTTAGATCGACAGGTTCGAAAGCTGAGGTCAAAGGACATAGATTCGGTGAAGGTGCAGTAGAGAGGTTAGCCAGTTGAGGAGGCTACTTGGGAGACCGAGTGGAAGATGCAGAGATATCCACACCTATTTGAGACTCCAGGTATATTTCTAGACCCGTTCGAGGATGAACGTTTGTTTAAGAGGGGGAGTATGTAACGACCCGATGGTCGTTTTGAGGGTTGTATCCCCGCTCCTCTATTTACTGATTATTCTACGCTAAATTGTTATCATGTGACTTGTCAGGGTAGTTGGTTCAGTTCTGGGGATGTTTTGGAATGATTTGAGACACTTAGTCTCAAGGTTAGAAGCTTAAGTTGAAAATTTTGACCTTTTCAATAGCTCCGTTGGGTGATTCTGGACTTAGGAGTGTGTTCGGATAGTGATTTGGAGAATTGAGAAGTTTGACTGAGAGTTGATTTTATGGTTACCAGGCTCAGATTTTGGTTCTGGGAGTCAGAGTAGGTCTGATGTATCATTTATGACTTATGTGAAAAATTTGAGATCAATCGGACTTGATTTGATGGGTTTGTAGAAGTTGGAAGTTCATTAGGCTTGAATCGATGCACGATTCATGGTTTTAGCATTGTTTGATGTGATTTGATTCTTCAAGCGAGTTCGTATGATGTTTTAGGACATGTTGGTATGTTTGGTTGAGGTCTCGGGGGCCTCGGGTGGATTTTGGATGGTTAACGGAGTGAAAAGGGACTTTGTAAATTACTGAAGCCTATTGGTGTTGTGTGTTCTAATTTCCTTCTCCACGATAGCGTAGGCTTATTTGGGCAACTAAGGTTTTTGTTCTATGCATTCGCGAGTCGAGGGATACAATCGTGTAGGTTAGTGAGGCTGTGAATTGCGAACGTGTGGCTGAGGTCGCATTTGCATAGAGGAAAGGCAAGGCTGGGGATTCACGCACATTTGTTCATCGCGAATGCGTGATGTGGTTTGTGATCGTGTTCACATGGTGTTTTTTGTGTTCGCGTAGGGTTAACTTGTGGGCAGCATAATTTGTGCTATGCAATTGTGAAGCATTTTCCGCGATCGTGATTAAAGGGATATCTGGGCAAAATATTAAATCTCAGAAATGAGGTTTTCAGTTCATTTCACAAATTTGATTTTGGGAGCTCGGATTGAGGCGATTCTTGGACAGATTTTAGAGGGAGAGATTAGGGGTAAGTGCTTCTTACTTAGTTTTGGTAAATTCCGTGATTATATTTTTATTTCATCATTTAATTAGTGAATTAGGTTGAAAATTTGGGGGGGGGGGGATGGAGAAAACTTCTTAGGCGCGAGATTTTGGTATTGGATTTGAGTAATTTTGGTATGGTTGGACTCGTGGTTGAATGAGTGTTTGGATTTTATAACTTTCATCGAATTCTGAGATGTGGGACTGGGGGTTAAATTTTGAGTTATTTTTTGACTTTTGATTAAGAACTTAGTATGTTCATATGGAATTGATTCATATAGCTTGAGTTTATCGTATCGAATTGTTTGGGGCTATATTTGAGGCACTCAGAGGCTGATTCACGAGTTAGGGGCTTGTTGGAGTAGAGTTTTGCACGGTTTGAGGTAAGTGACACTTCTAAACTTGGTTGTGAGGGTATGAATCCCTAAAATTATGTGCTATGTGATTTGTGTAGAGGTTGAGCACATGCTAGGTGACGGGCATGTGGGCGTGCACCATAGTAATTATGATTTAGTCGATTCCATAAAACTACGTAGCTATCAAATCTGAACATTAATATTATAGTCTATGTGTTAGAGCATTTGAGCTGTAATTTATGCTAAAAATTATGTCAGGCTATGTGCTGATACTATTGGGACCCATAGTGGTCGTTCTTTGTTGTTGAGTTATTTGCTTAATTGTAGTTATATACTTAGTCGCATTCATCAATGCATACCATATCTCAATCTATGTTATCTTATATTGTCAGATCTTCTACTATTAATTTGGGCTGCTTAGCATGAGTGTTGTAATCCCGAGAGACGGAAGATATTGATGACTGAGTAAGGCTGATGGCCTATTTGTGAGTGGTATTTATGGGATCAGCTTGCATGTCGCAGTAGGCTTTATTGATTCATGCTAGGATTTGGCTTATTATAGCACTTGGGCTGGATCTTCTCATTCGAAGTCTGCACACCCACAATAAGAGTAGTTGCTATTGATTCATGATATTTGATTCGGGTGGGATCTACCCTGGGCTGGATCTGCCTTGTATAGTACTAAGTGATTGAGTATGATGAGTGAGAACTGAGATTGTCCGATTGAGTACTCCGAGAGTGTGAATACGTAAGGTTTTCATTATGTTTCATCACATACGATATGTATATTGGCATGTAGATATAGCAATGTCTTATTCCTTGTATCATCCAGACGTGACATATTTTATTTGTTCTAAGTTTGATTGTTAAACTTGAAATCATATCTACATTTTCTGCATTGTATTTATGTAATTGAACTATACCTGTGAGACTCGTCACTACTTTCAGTCCAAATGTTAGACTTATTACTTTCTGAGTTGGTTGTGCTCATGCTACACCCTGCACTTCGTATGCAGATCCAGGTGTTTTCGGACATAGTGGTTGTTGATTCTTGGCGTTTCATCAGTTCGGAGATCACGGAGGTAGCTGCTTTAGCGTCCGTAAACCTTGGCTCTCCTTCCCTTATCTTTCAGTCTTATTTATTCAGTTATACATTCTAGACAGTGTACCAAACTATGTCATTATATAGATTCTGATGTACTCAGTTACACCCGGGTCTTGGGAACTTTTGTATTTAGTTATGACGTTTTCATCCGGTTTTATGATATTTTTCCTTATTTAGATCTGTTTTAGTATATTTTGAATTTAAAAGTGTTGGTATGCATGAGTTGTCGGCTTGGCTAGTATCATGATAGGCGCCATTATGACAGGTTGAGTTTCGGGTCGTGAAAACAACCCTTTCATTGTCATTGATTATTTGTACATACCTGATTTGCACCTTCTTGATGACTTTTCAAATAGATATAAGTTATGTTTATGTAAGATGGTATTTTTAACTATTGAGAAGAGAGAAGAAAAAAGTAGTTAGAACAAGCTTTGTAACGCTAGGTTAAATTTTATTCTGTTGTCTATGACCATTTTTTTCTTAGTTCAAATTAGGGGTGGCAAAATCAACCCAAACTCATTTGAATCGCCCAAACCGTCCAGGTTTTAATAAGTTCGGCTGGAGATACATTTATTATGGGCTAAGTTTGAGCATAACCCAACTAAACCCATATATTTCAGTAGCCCAAACTATACCATGATTATGGCCCAAACTGACATGTGCATAAACCAAATCAATTTTTTTGTTTGCCTTGTTAGTGACTCAGTTTCAGAGTTCAAACCCAAATGAACTTCTAGTTTTCGACAGCCTATAAATTATAGATTATTTTTAAAGTGCTTTAAGATGAATATAAAGGTAAAAATCTGCTTATATGTTAAATAACATTATAAAAATTTATACAAATAATCATGCAATAATATTACAAAGAGATTTCTACTTCAACAACATGTTTATAGTTGACATACTCAATTAGATAAGCATTATTTTGTTTTGTTCTATATGGAACCTATTTATTTAAAATGAGTAACAATTGAATTTATACGCGGTTTAATGGATATGTGATCTAATTTAACACGAATGATCTAAGAATGGAAAATACTTGAATTAAAGGAAAACAAAATGATCAAACCAAATGTGATGGATGATTAAGTCTAGCTTTGTGAAATATATTGGAAATTGGCTCTGATCCAGCTCTCAGAACGGACTCGGTTGCAACTCAATAAACAAACAGCTGAAAAACACTTTGAATAATACCTAAAGAACAAAAATTAACTTTATTTCTTTGGTATGCGTTCCATTAGTGGTCCTCAAAAAGAAAACGTTATCCCTTTATATAGTAAGGAAGTTTTAATCCTAGTACAAGTCTAAGTAAGGTAAAAATATTTTTCTTCCAATAAACATTGATACACAGCTAATATCGAGCGAGATTTTGTAAGGCCCCGAAAAATTTTGCTAAGTAATGTAGGATTTCGTGATGCCACGTAGGCTAATTATAATATTTTATGTGCTATTAGCATGGTGGGCATCAATTGGATTTGGTAAACAAGTGTATGAGTCGTATATTAAGTAAGGTGGGGTCCAAGGAGAGGCCTAAGTGTAATCCAAATGGGAAAATTTTCATAATAGGCTAAGATTCCAAAGGTGCTTGCAGTAGTCCATATTTTGAACGAGAATATCTAAATATGTATGAGGTCTGATGTGATGAATCACCTATCAGATGAAAGGTATTTGAGTCTAGTTTCTAACACTTCAAACCGTTCATCATTTGGACAATCCTACACAAAGTTATGATCAAATTACCAAATGCTAGAAAAATGTGATCCTGTGTCGAATCTGCGATCGCAAATCTGTCGCATTTCTGACTTTGCGATCGCAGATCTGTTGCAAATTGAGCCAGTGTTGCCCAATTTTGGGCACCTATTATGCGGTGCATTCTGCAGCCCACATTCTTGTTTTGTGATCCATTCTACGATCGCAGACTCGGTTTCGGAGGGTTATTTTTCCTATTTTTATAACCCAACCCCATTTTAATACATAGGCTCTGGGGTTCATTTTGGGGCCATTTCCTACTGATTTTAGAGAGAGATGAGAGTATATAGAGAGAGAAAGGAGGGGCCTAGCTTCATAATCACCCATCTCTTGCTCAAGTCTTCAAGAATTAAAGAACCCAATCATATGTTCTTCATCTAAGAGGTAAGGTTCTATAAATTAGACTTTAATTTTGAGTTTGGGGTAGAAGATAGGTTATTAAGGTATGATTCTTGGGTGTAATATTATTATGTATACATGCATGTAAAAATTAGGTTTGTGGGAAGATTGTTGAACATAAATAAGTAAAGATTAGGTTGGGGGAAATGAAGGAAACCTTGTAAAAGAGATTTGAAATCAAGATGCTCAACTAGTATTTGATAAAATGCTCAAATGAGCTAAAACCATGAATAACCTTCCTAATTTGTGTTCAATTTTCTTATGTCTCAATGTAGATGAGGATTGCTAGAATTTTCAGAACGTCGTAGTAACTTAAGGAAAACTTAAACAAGGTATGTATGACTAAAATCCCATCTTTTAGAAATTGAGCTTCGTCGATGTTTGTGTAAATATGGTAAGATTAAAGTTGAATTGTGGTATTGATTGTTGTTTCACATGAATTTGGGATGGCAACCTTATATACGTATAGATGTGTCTCATGTGATAAATGTGCTATTCTTGATAACTTGAAAGGGGTGCAAGGAATAAAAATCATGTGTTGAAATGCTTAGACCTTAAATTTGAGTTTGAAGCTGCATATGTTGTGTTATCCATGTGAAGTCTCATCTATGCTTACAATCCTAAATGCTATTATCTGCCCATATTTTCCTAAATCGCAAATCTGGGAATGATGTGAAATGTGGTCTAGTGTCAAATGTATAATATGATAGTTGTGGTCCCAAGTGCCTATGAAATTATATATTTGAATCAAAGATTGAATTGAGATGAGTAATGGAAAAGGGGAAATGCCTCGGTAATGCGACCTAGCCGATCGGGCCGTGATCGGACGTCATGTTATGCACACATGGTGGTAATGCAATGATAATTGAAACTAAAAAGTGAGACTGAAATAAGGGTAGTATCTTGTAAGATGACCTAGCCGATCGGGCCGTGATCAGACTCCGCTCAAGAAAGCGGTGGTACTGTGAATCATGATGAACAGTATTGAAAGCCCCAAACTAAAGTCTATAGAAACATGATGTGAAAATTGTATGGTTCTTTTATATTGATAATGTTGTGATCATTTAAAGCTTTTGAGTTATACTTGTTATTACCTTATTTTTGTATGAAAGTTCTTTCTAACTAGATGGTGTTTAGTTATACATACTAGTATTATTCGATGGCACTAACGTCCCTTTTGCCGGGGGCACTACGTCTTTAAATGGATGTAGGTATTTCTATAGCAGGCAGTGTTGGTCGCAGCTAGTGCCACATCATTCTTTCAGCTGACTTGGTGAGCCCCACTTTGTTTCGGGGTCTTGTTTCATTTGTTCATCATGTACTTTGTATTTGAGGTATAGCCGGAGCCTTGTTACCGGCATTTTCATGTTACATTACTCTTCAGTTGTGTTTAGAGGCTACGTAGACAGGTTGTGGGTAGTGTCGGTATTAGAATTAAAATAGAAATATTGATGTTTGGCAATGATGTATAAAACTTGTAATATCTTCAAAATTGTGAATGAAGTTGCTAATGAAAATGAAATGGAAATCGTTAATGACATGTTTATAGAATTTGATTAATGGAGTCCATCTCCTATTTATTCATGAATTAATTTGGATAGAATGAAACTTAATAGGCTTGCTCAGTCGGGTTTACTCATCTGAGCGCCGGTCGTGCTCCTCGGATTTTGGGGCGTGACAAACTTGGTATCAGAGCCTAAGGTTTTAAAGTATCCTAGGATGTCTCGGAGTCGTGTCTAGCAGAGTCCTTCTTATCGGCGTGTAGTCGACCACATCTATAAGTTGGAGGATATTCTGACATTTAGGATTTTCACCCTTCTTTGATACTCCAGATCGTGCAGTAGAGCTCAAGATAGGGAGCTAATTTCCATTCTATGTCTTAATCTCAAGATTGGTAATTCATGATTTAGTAAGTAGTAAGGAGGGAATGACCCCACCATTGAATATGAGGGAGATGGCCCAAGCATTTGTTAGGAGAATGTATCGAGCCATGGAGGGATTGGTAGAACTTGTTGCTAAGGGGAGTACACTTGCTCCTATTAATGTCTTTGCACCACCAGATCATGTAGTATATTGGTATGTTGCCTACGTACGTTAGGGATATGGAGTCGAGGGGTATAGATTAATCTATTGCCCTATCAACCTAAAGTCATTAAGTGAGTCAAATTAAAATTTCCACTTGTTGTATATGTACATCCATATTGAAGAATTCTCATAGACATGGTCTTAACAAGGTGTTGAATAACAAAACATTGCATGTATCGACTCTTTGAACGAGATGCATTATTCGTGAATCTACTCTATTACGAATTCTCTTATTTACATTCTTGTGGAATTAAGTTCTATAATTGTGTCCTTGAATGGGGTTATGACTCTAGGATTAATACTTCCAACTTGCTTCCCTAAATTCTCAACAAGGGACTATATCCGATAAATTTCTTACATAATATTTTAATTTAAATGGACAACATCTACTCGCTTGTGCCTATACATGCGCCATCGTAAAGTTTACCAATGTGGTGTCAAGTTCCATGCAAAGCATCCCAGCATTGCGATTCTTCTCGAGTCACTCTTTTACTCGGTTGTGTATATGGCTTATATGGTTTGAATAGTCAATCTACTCTCTTGCAAATATCATCATGAAAGCTTCTCACTGTCTAGTAACAAAAGAGCATACCTTAACACCTCACATGAGTGCATGTCAATTGAAATGGTCACTGTGTGCATAAAGTCTCTCTAAAAATTGAGATCCTCACATCTCCATCATAAGAAGATCTTGTGTCGCCATAACTTTCGTGTCCACTTGGGATATCCCGCAGTAAGTAGCTCACTTTGTCCAAGTATTGTGGTTGCTCGTAGCATGGTCGTATATTACAGTTGGGATTTAATATAGTAGAAGCATGTTCAGCTTATAACAAATGTTTATTTTCTCCTTACACCTCCATAATAGGTGTTAATTGTGTTCTTTAGTTAGTTAATTCATTGTGTTAGTTCCCCACACTTGTTCGATAACCATGAGAGAACATATCCTTCTATGAGTCATTGTAACACTTCCTTTATCAAAAGGACCCTTACTAGGATCTCCTTCAAGACCAATCACACCTTTGGGGATTATTATAGCCCAACGCTTGTTTCTCATGTTTTTCTGTCTTTCATTAGCATCTAGGTAGTTATCAAGTTAAAATCCATGGAGAACTCATTATGAACATCTGCAAACCTTCCATGATCATTTTATACTATCTCGTTGGGTTCCCATCTCACTTCAATTTCATCAAGGGTTGATAGCATGTCGCAATTGTTGAGATTGAACAATCTCCTTTCGACAATGGATTATCTACACATGTGCTAGTCCAACGATCTGCTTATCAGTCTGACTCTCGCCTTTTGGTTTTGGGTTGACCAAGGAGCAATACACCTAGTAACACATTCTTATGCTACAGCTTTTTCTCTCAGTCAAGTCTCATAGCGTCTCCCAATTTGGCTGGTAATAGTTGGTTGTGTAGAAGTGTGACATGTGCTATAGTGCTTCATTGTGAAGTAGAGTTGCTAAACATAATTGGATTTTTTAATTCTGGAGCTATACGCCACGTGACTATATACAAAGATCTTCTTTTAAAAATGTAGCTTCTCGCAATCGCTTTATATTACCACCATTCCTAGTGGTTACATGTTACAATGTAACGGTTACTTCCATAAGGCTCTCTCACTTTCTTTTCATTTGTCTTGCATCATGTATTGTTCACCCTTAATCTTCAATGCAATATTATCTCAACATCTCGACTAGTTATTTAACTATATGATTCGATTAAATTCACCTCACTTTTATGTACTCTACAAGCCCCCCTTTTCTAAAAAGGACACTGAAAGTGGGTAAATTCCCTTTTACTATAGACTTCTAATGTCTTCAACTTAGTTTAAGCTTGTTGGTTCCAAATGGTGCTCATTAGTTTTGCTACCCTACTATCTATTTCATCTAATAACTCTCCTTGTAAAATTCATTTATGTTTCATGGCATCAAAGAGGAAGTCTTATAGCATTAAGGATGGGGACATATTCCTTTTGTTAGAATAAATAAATATTGTTGGTATTCCTTGTGGATGCTATTCTAACAACTATTTACCTACTCTGCTTGTCCCTGTGACTAGATAACCTAGGTTACTTTTTCCTGATAAATGCATTAAGACGTCTAATTCTTTCAAACTTGTCCGTGTGGGCACTTTGAGGCCTTGTTTATACCAACTCGTAATGGTTTTAAGTTCTCGCCATTGTTATCGATTTTCTAGGGCTACGTGGGCTTGTGTCATGGGTTCCAAAATTAAAGATTTCCCCTAAGTTTAAACTTATATTGCCATGATTTCAAGAAAAAGGACATCCCCTTTTCAAAAGTCTTAAAAGGGTCGGATTGGATGGGTTACGTGGCCTTCTGCTCACTCGGCTTCTAGGATTATTGACAACGTCATTGTCATGCAGGGGAATTTTGCTACCCCTGGAATTTCACCTCCTTAAGGAGGATAGGAGTTTTAATCCTCTAACCAATACAGGATTTCACCCCTATGGTAGGATGTCCTAGCTATGTGGTTTTGCTCGTGAAAAGTTGAGGTTAGATGCCTTTAGATTTTTGTTCATATCATGGACATATTGATTTGGAAGACAAGTTGTCGTATCTTTAGTTCTCTCATATATGATCAACTATCAGGAACGGTTAAGCTATTTGAAATATGATAATCTTATAAGTGTTCAACTTCTTTTCATCCTCATGGGCTTGTGGCATAGATTCCGTGTGTCAGTTAATGTTAAGAGTGCAATTCAACTTCATGTATTTTGAAACCCATATCGCATTCAAAGTGCCAGAGTATTCTCATTCTTGATAAACGGATTTTCCCCACACTCTAGGAGCCGGCTGGGTGACGTACCTGAATATTCCCCCTTAATGATTCCTATTTCCAATGTACGAGTTACCCCTATATCTCATATTTATAATAATTGATGTTGTCGCAATGATTAACCATGTCAGTATTGTTAGTAGTAATCTTTATGTCTCTTACCATATAACCTCGTGAAATACTCTACGCAGCACATTAATGGATTCCTGAACAATTCTAGCCCACTTTTGACCTTCGTTGCTCCTCATTGCATCAAATCTATTGGATATTGAAGTTCTACATATCAAAGAGGGAGAATCCCCGTGTGATCACATATATTCGATAGATAACTTTATGGTCAGTTTATGATAGCACATCTTAGATTAACCGTCGAAAGTCATCAAGGGTTTAGTATGAGGGTTCACTTAGAGAACAGGTTATTTTCAATATTTTCCCCTGAAGATGTTATATGAGTTGATAATAAAGGTTGCATAAGTTTATTCCACATTAGGCCGCACTAGGAGTATAAAGTATCCCCATAGTTGTTCGCCATATATTTTGTATATTCACATGTCTATGTCTAAGAAAGTAGGTGGAGATCATTTGTGTATCATCCTGGTGTAAATTATTGAAGGTGAATGTTGATAGATAGTTAGCTTATGCGAGGTGTCTAGCTGTCATCCTTGCTAGATAAGTTTAGGGGTGGTATTGCTTCCGTGAATGTGCTATGACAAAGCTTATGAGTCGAGGAGGCCACCTTGAAGGCCGAAAGTGTCGTGGAAGAAAATATTTTCGCCTGATTATATAACAATTGGTTTTGACTTGAAAGGTAGCCTATAGGTATTATGATCTAAAAATGTGTAGTCCATGTTCAGTTGTCGTTATGATAATGCAGTGCTTGTAATGCTGAGATTCATGTTATTGATATATACATTGTGGTGCTTTGTCGAGTTGTGGATGTGTTATTAGGATAGTTTTGGTGGTTCTCTAGCAGGTGGATATGCCTAGTTACAAAGGAGACTCTGCCAAAATTTCTGAAAAATTTAGGAGTTAGTCAAAATTTAGGGACTTGAGGTAGGTGAGAAAAGAGATTTATTATATTAAACATTTGAGTCGGACTTTATTCCTCATTCGAGGACGAATGATCCTGGGGGGGAGAATGTAAGGCCCCAGAAAATTTCGCTAAGTAATCTAGAATTTCGTGATGCCACATAGGCTAATTATAATATTTTATGTGATATTAACATGGTGGGCATCAATTTAATTTAGTGAACAAGTGTATGGGTCGTATATTAAGTAAGGTGGGGTCCAAGAAGAGGCCTAAGTGTAAGCCAAATGGGAAAATTTTCATAATAGGCTAAGATTCCAAAGGTGCTTGCACTAGTCCATACTTTGAACGAGCATAGCTAAATATGCATAAGGTTTTATGTGAAGAATAACCTATCGAATGAAATTTCTTTGAGTCTAGTTTCTAACACTTCAAACCGTTTGCCGTTTGGACATTCCTACACAAAGTTATGATCAAATTACCAAAGGCTGGAAAATGCAATCCTGTGTCGAATCTGCGATCGCAAATCTGTCGCATTTTTTACTTTGCGATCATAGATCTGTCGTAAATTGAGCCAGTGTTGCCCAATTTCGGGAACCTATTTTACAGTGCATTCTACAGCCTACATTCTTATTTTGCGGTGCATTCTGCGGCCCACATTCTTGTTTTGCGGTCCATTCTGCGATTGTAGACCCGATTTTGGAGGGTTATTTTTTCTATTTTTATAACCCGATCTCATTTTAATATATAGGCTTTGGGGTTCATTTCTGGGGGCATTTCCTAGTTATTTTAGAGAGATATGAGAGAATATAGAGAGAGAAATAAGGGACCTAGCTTCATAATCACCCATCTCTTGCTCAAGTCTTCAAGAATCAAAGAACTCAATCACATGTTCTTCATCTAAGAGGTAAGGTTCTATACATTAGACTTTAATTTTGAGTTTGGGATATAAGATGGGTTATTGAGGTATGATTCTTGGGTGTAATAGTATTATGTATATATGCATGTACAAATTAGGTTTGTGGGAAGATTGTTGAACATAAATAAGTAAAGATTGGATTTGGAAAAATGAAGAAAACCTTGTAAAAGAGATATGAAATCAAGATGCTCAACTAGTATTTGATAAAATGCTCAAATGAGCTGAAACCATGAATAACCTTCCTAATTTGTGTTCAATTTTGTTATGTCTCAAAGTAGATGGGGATTGCTAGAATTTTCAAAACGTCGTAGTAACTTAAGGAAAGCTAAAACAAGGTATGCATGGCTAAAACCCCATCTTTTAGAAATTGAGCTCCGTTGGTATTTGTGTAAATATGGTAAGATTGAAGTTGAATTGTGGTATTTATTGTTGTTTCATATGAATTTGGGATGTCAACCTTATATGTGTGATAGATGTGTCTCATATGATAAATGTGATATTCTTGATAACTTGAAAGGGGTGCAAGGAATATAAATCATGTGTTGAAATGCTTAGACCTTAAATTTGAGTTTGAAGCTGCATATGTTGTGTTATCCATGTGAAGTCTCATATATGCTTATAATCCTAAATACTATTATCTGCCCATATTTTCCTAAATTGCAAATCTATCATTGAAACTGGAAATGATATGAAATGTGGCCTAGTGCCAAATGTATGACGTGATAGTTGTGGTCCCAAGTGCCTATAAAATGATATATTTGAAACAAAGATTGAATTGAGATGAGTGATGGAAAAAGGGAAACGCCTCGGTAAGGCGACCTAGCCGATTGGGCCGTGATCGGACGTCATGTTATGCACACATGGTGGTAATGCAATGATAATTGAAATTGGAAAGTGAAACTGAAATAAGGATAACGTCTTGTAAGACGGCCTAGCCGATTGGACCGTGATCGGACTCCGCTCAAGAAAGCGGTGGTATTGTGAATGATGATGAATAGTATTGAAAGCCCCAAACTAAAGGCTATGGAAACATGATGTGAAAATTGTACAGTTCTTTTATATTGATAATGTTGTGATCATTTAAAGCTTTTGAGTTATACTTGTTATTTCCTTATTTTTGTATGAAAGTTCTTTCTAACTAGATGGTGTTTAGTTATACATACTAGTGTTATTCGATGGTACTAATGTCCCTTTTGCCTGGGGCGCTGCGTCTTTAAATGGATCTAGGCGTTTCTATAGCAGGCAATGTTGGTCGCAGCTAGTGTCGCATCATCCTTTCAGCTGACTTGGTGAAGCCCACTTCGATTCGGGGTTATGTTTCATCTGTTCATCATCTACTTTATATTTGAGGTATAGCGGAGCCTTGTTACCAGCATTTCCATATTACATTACTCTTCAGTTGTGTTTAGAGGCTCTGTAGATAGGTTGTGGATAGTGTCGGGTATTAGAATTAAAATAGAAATATTGATGTTTGGCAATAATGTATAAAACTTGTAATATCTTCAAAATTGTGAATGAAGTTGCTAATGAAAATGAAATAGAAATCGTTAATGACATATTTATAGAATTTGATTAATGGAGTCCATCTCCTATTTATTTATGAATTAATTTGGGTAGAATGAAACATAACAGGCTTGCTCAGTCGGGTTTACTCGGTTAAGCGCCGGTCGCGCTTCTCGGATTTTTAGGGCGCGACAGATTAACGTCGTAATATACGGTTAAGGGCGGATAGATCGGCCCCTCGTTTATCCTGTCTAATCGTCTTTCCCTTAGTCTTAGTTCTTCAATTTGCTCGAGCTCAATGCTTGGTCGTGTCCGGTTCTGGGCTCACCATTCGTCCTCCCCGGGCTCTGATCTGTGGAAGCCCTTGGCTTTACTCGAGGCCATATCGGATCGCGCTGCCCTCTTGTTTCTTTACCGAAAAATCGGAGGTAACTTTATCTCCAATTTTACCCTCACATAGCACCATTACTATTTATGGTATGTAATTACTCTGGAGTATATTTTATTAAAAATTTGATTTTCAAATGGAGATCCAAAATCACAAAACCTGAAGTACTATCTCGTACTCCAGAATTTTTCTTTTGCAATAAATGAAATGTGAAATAACACTCAATTTTCAAAGAAATTCTGTCGATTTTGTTATGCAAGTAACTAGTTATTGTGTTAAAGTATGCAAAATTCTACAAAAAGGAATAAAAATATTTTGTCAGTTATGGAGATATAATACGTTAACAGTAAGAAAGTTTTGTTTTTTGGATAAACGGAGTCTTTTAACATTAACATAAAAAATTACTCCTTATAAATATAATTTTTTTATTAATTGAATGATATATGTATTAAAATATGCTCATTGTATGTCAACATTTTATATTTTGTATTGGGTCAAGTTGGACGGATTGGGTTACAACATATTATTTAGCGCATCTTGACATAGCCCATTTTGATCCAAATAAACTTGAGAAAATTATACTCATTAATTCCAAACTATTTACCCTTTAATGTCAAGGCCCAAACTATTTACTACTCCTGCACATGCTGCCCAAACTATTTACCTGGTTATTTCCCAATAATCTTACGTTTGTTTGCGACTGGTGGCTTTGGAATTTCATCAACTCCTCGAACTGACATGAGTGACTCATTTGGGTTTGGCTGATTGATTAACAAACTTGGTGGAGAATTCCGAATCTCTTTCTGTGGAGATTATTACTCTCAAACCCTATTTTGACTACTGAATACCCTATTAGCTAATAAATATAGACACTTGATATTTTGACTATTGAATACCTTCTTCTTTCTCTTCATCCAAACTGGTTTTTGAAAATTTATTGTACAAAAATTCAAATCAATCATTGAAGGACCTTGAAGCTTGAAACTCATAACTTAGTTTGTTTGAATTTTTAATTATTTTGATCCGATCTTATATGGGTTTGTTTAGAAAGTTGATTGGAGTTGTAGCTAAAGTATTAGTCAATTTGGTGGAGATTTTATAGTAGATTTTAGAAGTTTGGGTTGAAATATAGTTGAACAAGAGAAGAAGGCGAATTTGAATTGTATACTCAAATAGTATACAAATATACCATTTTGATGTACAATTCATTCCAACTATATACCATATTAGTATAGCTATATACTATATTAGTATCATATGCTAGTTGAATCATTTTTTGGTTGTATTAGCTGCATTTATTAGTACAATATTTGGTTTTCTTTTAATAATAGTAATATAGTACAATATCTTGAAATACTTTATTATATTAATATGTGGTACACTATTTTCTTATTTTTCTCTTTATGCATTTGTGTTATGTAATAGTAGTATAGTAATATAGTTGCGAAAAATTAAACAGTAAAATTGTATACCATGTTGGTATAGTTATATGCCATATTGGTATCATATGGTAGTTTGAATATTTTTTTGGTTGTTTTGGCTGTATTTTTAAGTGAATTCTATTATGAAATTATTTATATGAACGTGATTTGTAGTGCTGGAATTTTTTTATGCTGATGGATATAGATTATGTATATTATGTAATAGTTTTTATAATTATAAGCAATTGTTGGAACGACCCATAAAACTGTATACCCTGTTAGTATATGGAATGAGCAAGTTGTTTTGCGAATATTTAGCTTGCAATGCGAGCATATAATTTTCTCATACTTTTATTGTATCCTTTAATGTTTTGGTACAGTAGTATAGTCACAGATAGTTGTAGCAATATTCTAGAGCAATCATATACTCTGTTGGTATATATGTATACCATATTGATATCATATGGTACTAGAATTCTTTTTTGCTACTTATATTTTTATTGTATTTTTCAATATTTTATTATTATTTCTATTCTAACTAGTATATATGGAGATTTAATGGATGTAGATTATATTCTTTTGCTCCATCACTGGTGGTGTTATTGCTAATGGTAGAATATGTACTGATATTTATAGGGAAGGAGATCAAGGTTTGCATGGCAATCACGTGGAATTAGAAAAGGAACAATAAATAAAGGAAAAAATAAAGAAGGAGTCAAATTTGAATGTGAAATAAGTTATGGTAAAAATAACAATGATACGATTTGGAAAAAAATAAATGAATAAAAGAGAAAAAATAAAAAATAGGAAGAAAATGAGAAAAAGGAAAAGGAGAAAAGAAAGAAAAAAAAAAAAAAAAAAAAAAAAAAAGAAGCATAGAAATAAAAAAGAATTGGAGAATAAAGAAAAAATTTCTCACAAAAACTACTATGGTTAAGAAATGTAGGGCATTTGCATCTATACATGCTTTTTGGGTCACGTTTTAACTTGTGCCCGCTTTGTAAAAAAAAATTGCAAGCGTACCCACCTTTTCGCGTAACTTCAGCATACGGGGCTGAAGTAGCAAAGACAATCACGCAAAACTTCAGCATTCTAGTAGATGGAACTGAAGTAGCAAGTGTGCTGAACCAAGTTTTTGTTTTGTAACTGGCGAACTTCAGCTCTAGAGCTGAAGTTTTTGTTTTATAACTGGCGAACTTCAGCTCTAGAGCTGAAGTTTTTATTTTGTAACTGGGGAACTTCAGCTCTAGCGCTGAAGTTTTTGTTTTGTAACTGGGGAACTTCAGCCCTAGAGGTGAAGTTTTTGTTTTTATAACGGGGAACTTCAGCTCTAGAACTTTCTTGTCCCTGACTTGAAATGTCCATAGCAAACTTTGGCTGCCCATCATATCGAAAAATTCCTCATGTCGATCGAAATTACCAGGAGCAATACTTTTAGCATCCTCATCAATTAGTCCAAACAAGTAATTTTAATGTATCCAGGTCTAAGGGGTGTTCTTTTGTTAGCTGCAAGGAAAACAATCCTTTATAGAATCGATACACGCTGTTTAAATTAGCATAGTTGTCACCATCTGTAGACAAGAAAAAAGTTGAAAAGCTTTGAATTTCTTCTAATAGAACTATCGGATTGAGGGCGGATATAATTTTGAGGAGGAGAAAGAGGGCTGAAGTTATTTAAAAAGCGGCTACAAGTTAAAACTTTAAAAAAAATGGGTATAGGTTAAATGGGGGCGACCAAATAGGCCGCCCCATGCAATTTTTACGGAAATATAATTAGTTTATGGGTAGAAAAATAAATAGGTATGTAGACGCGTGATTTTTGGCCCTCCCCGAGATTTTTCACAGTTTAGCGTAAAATATTTAATTTAGGCCTAATATAGCTATCTCAGCTAATTTTCACTCTTTTACTTTATTTTTACCTTAAAATAAAAAATTATAAAAAAATAGTTTTATTAATGATTTGTAGTCATTTTAAACTTGAAAAATACAAAAATAGTACTTTATATTTTTATCTTTATATAAAAACGAAAATTAAAAAAAAAATAGTTTCATTAATATTTTGTAGTTACTTTAATCTTGGAAAATATAAAAAATAGTTTTGTTTTAATTGTTAGTCTTATTTTTATAGTTATTTTTGCCTATGTAGGATTAATTAAATAAAATCCTGTTTTCATTCTCGGTTCCGGACAAAGAATAATATTTGTGTTTAAACGACCCATTTTTAAACATAATTTTCGGACCTAGCCCATAACAATCCATACCCAATACCTTAAAATCTACACACATGGGAGATAACTTTACACAAAAGAGGGAGGAAAACATGGATTGGTGGGGTTAAAAGGGGGTTAATATTTTTTGGGAGATTTTTAAAACAAAAGAAAGGAATAAAAAAAAACAAAGAAAAAAGAACGGACAAAATTTAAAGAAGAAAAAAGGCACAAAGTCACTAAAACACAAAGACACGGACGAAAAGGAAAAAGGAGACCACTAACGGAAAGAAAACGGAAAGAAAGTAAAAAGGAGAAAGGAGGGGACAAAAACATTTTGATATAAAAAAATACATACACAACACATGCACACACGACACACACATATGGAGACTACTGTGGAATCCTAGTCCATGGATTATAAAAAAAAGGGAAGAAAAACAATACAGGGGGGATTTTGAAAAGGGAAGAAAGGGGAACAAAAAGAAAAGACTGTTCAGTCATCTTCCTCATCAACGAAAAAACACAAAACCCTACCATCACCTCCACGCCTGAGTCCCGTCGACCACCTCATCGTCGTCCAGTCAGCGGCGTCATCCTTCGACCTCCAGTCCGTCGCGTCCAACAGCACCCACGATGAACAACCATAACCGCTGAACCTTCGAGCTTCAACCAGCGGCAGCGTCGTCGTCTTCCTCTGCTCGTCGACCACCGCTGCTGCTCCAACGTCAAACGACCACAGCTGCTGTCCTCCATCTCCAAAACCCTCATCTCCATTCAACAGCTCAACCAGTCGACCAAGCGACCAAACAGTCCCGTCGTTCTTCTGCTCGTCACCACCCACACCACGTCGTCACAAACCAACCGTCGAACACCGTTGTTAACAACCAGCCCTCCGTCGCAGACCACTGCCATAAACCAACCATCGAACACCATAGCCAAACGACCCTCAAACAGTAACGAACCTGCTTCGTCGCCGTCCGGTACGTCGAGGTCACTGTCCAAGGTTTCCGGTTTGAGTTGTGTCCGGAGTTCCAGCAATTTGAGGTGTGTTTTCAATTCTTAGTGTTATTACTCACTATGTGTTCTTTTTGTTAATGAGAGATGTAGTAATTTTTGTATATGTAGATTTATGACTCCTATAATTTCATATCATGTCATGCTAGTTGTTTGAAGATTGGGATATCCACATAAAGCAAATAAACATCCACCTTTTGAATTCTGCATTGCTTAACTTACGTGAAATGTTGATGCCAAGCTGACATATTTTGTCCTTAGCGTTAGTTTAGTTCAATTCTTTTCATATTGTATTTGTTTGTAGTTATATATTGGTGAAAAAAGATAGATGAAGTTCAGTTGGTTTTAGGTATGCTTATCATGTTTAAGTCCATAACGTGTGGCCCTCGCGTAATTGGTATTTTAATCCTTAGCAATCGAGGTGTGCCATTTAGCAAATTTTCATGGCCCTCGCAAAGATAATAAACGCGTAGTTGCTTTAGGCGCGTATTTTAATAATATTACCTTCCAAAATACGGGTGCACATTTATGTGACCCAAATCCAAATCTCAACGAAGTCGAAATGTGTCGATAATCACGGGTACATTGATTGTGACGTGGTTCGAGATGCATTTTCACGACGTTGCAATTCTCGTTAAAAATAATAAATAATAAAAGCGGTCAATTAGCCATTTAAATAATAAATGGGACGAGCCTCGCCAAATAACACGCAAATTGCGGGGCCCTCAATAGATGGTTATTACAAATGCTTAGACTTAGAGATGGGCCGTTTAGCGAATTTCACGGTCTTTCCCAAAATAAAAATGCGTTAGTATCCTTAGGCGCGTATTTAATAATGTTATCTCCCTAAACTCGGGTGCACATTTATGTGACCCAAATTCAAATCTCAACAGAGTCGAAATGTATCAATAACCACAGGTACATTGATGTGACGTGGTTCGAGATACATTTTCACAACATTGCAATTCTTTGTTAAAATAATAATAATAATTTTTAAAGCGGTTAAAGGTTAAAAATTGGCACATAAGGTAAAGCATGTTACAAATTAGATAAATAAGCCAAGTACGACAGTTGAGCGACCGTGCTAGAATCACGGAACTCGGGAATGCCTAACACCTTCTCCCGGGTTAACAGAATTCCTCATTCGGATTTCTGGTTCGCGGACCGTTAAATAGAATCAAACCTTTCCTCGATTCGGGATTCAACCGGTGACTTGGGACATCATAAATCTCCCAAGTGATGACTCTGAATTAAATAGATAAATCTCTTTTCGATTGTCCTTTAATTGAAAAAACTCCTTTTACCACGCCCTTCGCGGGGTGCGGTAGCGCCAAAAGGAGGTGTGACAGATCTGGCGACTCTGCTGGGGATAATACTAGTTTAAAGACCGCTTCTTTTGAGACTTGTCGTATCTTCCTTCTTCCCCAAATGTGGATAATTGAACCAGTGGAAATATTTTACTTTTGGTGAGTAATGTGGACATCCGCGTACATTTGAGAATAATCATGGATTCGTGAAATAATTTTAGAAACATAGATAACCCATAGTCATTGGATAACTAATAATGACTCTTTAGATTCGCGGTGTGCCGTACCAAAATAAAATGCACAAATTGCGGGGCTCTCAATAGATGGTTATTTTAAATGCTTAGATTTCGGGATGTGTCGTTTAGCGATTTTCACGGCCTTCCCCAAAATAATATCGCGTTAGTCTCTTTATGCGCGTATTAAT